>JBBPJT010000327.1:0-29478 GCA_038088895.1 Xerocomus potaroensis | reverse complement strand
TTGAATTCAAATGTGAGCGGAAACATCAAGCGAGAGATACTTTCTTTCAGCTTATTCGTCTTTACAGCATTCCTCAGTGCAACCAACACTGGAGCACACCCTGCAACAGACCGTGGTACGTGTTTTCAGCGTGTCCCTTTTCGAGTTCGCCGCTGATGCACGCACAGGCTATCTTACCGACCCCGGAGCGTCATCAAAGGGGCCATCTGGCTTCTGGACAGTCGAATACTATCAATCCTACTTCGACGTGGACACTTTTACGGTTTTGAAGCGTTGTTACACGACATTGCTCCCATTCTCCCCATCTTACCTTACCAACCTCTCCTCTGGTTCCGACCTATATGGACCTTTCTGGGTCTCCACGACGCTCATCCTTGCGCTTTTCCTCTCGTCTTCACTTGCTGCTAGCATTTCCAAGTATCTCTCGTCACCCGGTGCTGAATATGACTATGACTTTGGGTTGTTGGGGCTCGCCGCGACGGTTGTCTACTCCTACAGCTTCGGTGTACCAGTGGCTTTCTGGCTAGCTCTGAGGTACCTGGGTGTTGGTGAGTGGAGCATTGTGGATGCCCTCGGTTTGTGGGGCTACGCGTTATTTGTATGGATTCCCGTCTCAGTAGGTTGTCTTACCTGTACACGCTGTTGATATACTAACTCGTTTTAAAGGTGTTGTGTGTGATACCCGAATCCATCACACGTTGGGTTCTTGTCAGCGTGGCATTTGGTCTGTCTGGCTACTACCTCGGGGTTAACGTCTACCCGATCCTGTCCGCTGTAAGTTGATCCCCGTGAATGATTCTAGCTAGACCGACCGTCATACTTTAGGCTGATGCAAAGGCGACGCGTCTTTTGATCATCGTGGTCGCTGTGCTACACGCGGCTCTTGCGCTCACATTTAAAGTTCTCTTTTTTAGCTACTATGTTGTTCGTGACCTCAGCGCAGGAAGTGAGTCGCTGCGGTAGATTAAACCGCTGCTATCAGTTAATCATCACATGACATTCGGCCGTATCCATCTTGTGGTTTAAAAACGAAAAACGAAACGTTTGGCAATTATTATTGACCTTTTCAGGAAGGTTGTCCCCGTGAGAAAAAACACAGTAAAAGAAAGACCCTTATCGCGAATAGCTGCTCAACGGGCCATGGAATTGATCGGCATTTGCACTGTCTGACTTACAGGAAGCGGGCGAGTAATTTCCGATAGGCATAGAGTGACGTTTTATCGTCCTTTTCACACGACTTGGCCAACGTGTACATGTTGCGGCCGGCCTGCCCACAGCACCTCACCAACTACTCTGAACGCCCCGGAAAGTACACCAATCAACTCGCCGAGGGTAGCCCTACACGACCCAACCAGACCGAGAACCTGTGGATTGATTTTTCCACAACCCAAATTTCCTAAGTTGGCATTCCACTCGGTATATCTCGGATTTCGACTCTGCGTGCAGAAACACTCCATCGGTATGCCACAAGGCCAGCAAGCCAGCCCAGAGATACAGTGGACTATTGTTAGACTCTCCTGGTTCGATCACGAACGGATTGCAATGTGTCTTGATGTCCCTGAACATACCATTCGGCAGATCAGTATGCAGATCATACCCACTGTGTATGTCTGCCTTCAATTACATTGTCCATTTGTGTTATATGAATCCCAGCCAGATTCTGCATAATCACGCAAGCTACAAAAGTTCGGGATTTCGGAACCTCATATTTTCACTCTCGGTCTGCTTGGACTATATACTTTATGTCTATTCTAGCAAAATGACTGGGTTTCCAAAGCATTCTGACAGTTTATTTGTTTGTTGACTGAGGAGGGGGCTGTTCCATGACGTAAAATCAATCCACAGGTTCTCGGTCCAGTTGGATCATTGATCATGTAGGTCTACCTTCGGCGAATTGATTGGTGCACCCTCCGAGGCGTTCAGAGCAGTTGGTGAGGTGCTATGGGCAGGCCGGCCCCGCAACGCGTTTTCGACGTTTTTTTTCACACGTTGGCTAAGTTGGGTGAAAAGGACAGTATGATTTTGAGGTCACTAAATTCTGAAATCCAGAGTTTTCATCGAATATTGATTTCGGACCACTTCGAGTGCTCTCTTCTGGGTTGTCCGACTCGAATGGTATCAATACCGAGCACCGAGCAGTTTGGAGTGGGTGTTGGAAAGGAACGCAATCAGGGTGAGACGATGTGAATTTCTCACGGCGTATTCCTGAAAAGGTCAGACGGATATGGTGTGAGAGGATCACAGAGACAGACGCGTCACGTACGCGTCCCTGCGCTGAGTCTTTGGGACGAGGAATCTGTGAGACACCGAACTCAAATCGCTACATATAGCTGTCTGTATGTCGAGTTCATACAGCAAGTCCACCTCGGCTGTGTTTGGCTCGGCTCTGCGAACTTGAGCGTACTTCGGCTGTCTAGTTATCACCATGGACACGCCCTCGACATTGTTGGACAATGCGGAGGGTCACCGTGTCGGCCACCCTCTCGTTTCCATGAATTCATCCACGAGCTCAGACCTGCCCAGCTCTGACCAGATGCAATTTGATGTCATTCTTCGTCGTCAGCGGGCGCGTATATCTGGCAAGCCCAAATTCAAAGCGGGCCCCTCGCGCTTCTTGAACCTCACCGACGACTTTGAATTTGCCGGATGGGGTTCGGTTTTCAGGATCGCTCTCTCTCAGGATGACCTCTCGCACGGTCGCAGTGAATTCTTCAAGCTGCAGAACCAACGTGTTTTGGGTCAGTTTGCAGCCAGTGCTCTCGCTGCCAACGATATTTTGGGTGGCGTGTTCTACACCATCCCCAGCGTATTTGCTATATCTAGCATATAGTGAGTTAAGTTGTGCTCTGGTCCGTGTAGCTAATCATTCGTTCCCAAGCTCACCGTTCTCCATGTTTATTGCTACTTTGACACTGTTTCTTTGGCGTCCGATCATGGTGGAACTAGGATCAGCTTTGCCAATCAGTGGCGCGCCTTACACCTACATGTAAGTGACACTAAATATTCTACTTGTCAAAACACCAATGAGGAATCGACTTGACAGCTTGAATGGGTCATCAAAGTCCGTTGCACTCGTCGGTGCAGCACTTCTTCTCCTTGATTTTGCTGCAACTGCTGTCGTATCAGCTGCGACCGCTAGCTCTTACCTCGCGGGCGAGGTCGTCTTGCCATTTCCGCTCTACGTCGGAGCCTTGTTTGTCCTTGTACTCTTCACTGCCGTCAGTCTGACGGGCCTTAGGGAAAGCGCGAGAGTTGCAAGCTATGTGCTTGCGTTTCATGTATGTAATTGATGTTTGTGGTTGAGTCGAGTTCGTCAACTGATCCACGGTGTGGTTGCAGCTCTTCACAATGCTCGCCCTTGCAATTGCGTCCATTGTTGCGTGGGCTTCTACTGGAACCATCCAGTTCCGGGAGAACTGGCTGGTCGGCCAAACTGGGTTATCCTCACCCGCATCCATCATCAAGCAGGTCTTCGATGGAGTGTGCATTGGCATGCTAGGTTTGACTGGGTTTGAATGTATGGGTGATCTCACACTCAAACATTTCATTTCGTTCTGAACGCTCGTCGAAGGTGCTCCGGCGTACGCAGCCAAGATGCGACCAAGTATCTACCCCAAAGTTCTGCGGAACCTCCATATCTCTGCTGTGATCTTGAATCCTACGATGATGTTGTTTGTATTAGCGCTGCTTCCATTGAATGTGCAGTCGCAAGAAAACGTGCTCAGTCTATTGGCCCAAAAGGTTCGATTTCTTGGTCAATGTTTTGATAACTGGGGTGGTGACGGTGAGCACCGCAGGTGGCAGGGCGCTGGCTACGGATCTGGGTGGTCATGGATGCAGTGATTGTTCTCTGTGCAGGAGTTCTCACTGGTGAGGCGCGAAATACCCTGTGCGCCCCGCTTTGCTGACGTCTAACGGGTTATTAGGTATAACGAGTGCTTGTGAGCTCCTAGCCGAGTTGGCCCATGACCATGTTCTTCCGCACACATTTTTGGCTACTCTGCCATACACGGGTGCCTTATACGTCGCAATTTTATCGTTTGTTGGCTTTAGCGGTGCGCTATATGCTAGCACTGGTGCAAATCTGACTGTGATCTCGAAGATGTAGGTGCATTAGCGTGTGTTAGCTTAACATGCGAGTAGTTGATTATGCGTAACAGGTTTTCCGTGGTATGGCTTGCCGTAATGGCTCTCTTCCCTCTTTCGCTTGTCCTGCTGCGTTTTTCACGACCCCGTCTTCAACGTGTCTCAAGATGCTCATTGGCCAGCGTGATTGGCGCTGCTCTTGTTGCCACTGCAATATTCGCAGGGAATATCTCCATTGACCCAACCATTGCCGGGTGAGTGTTCATATATCATTTAATTTCCCACCAGAGATCGACGTAACCTCAGTTGGTTTGCACTCTACTTTCTCGGGTTGCTGTTCCTTTTTTCAGTTGCAGACAACAAGGTTGCTATTCTCCGGTGGGCGTACTGGATCTATGACCAGATTCCACTCTTCCACCGACTGACACCAACACAAAATTGGGGAGGGACTTTAATTCATACTATGAAAAGACTCAAGAAACAGGAAGTTTGTCTGCTGGTGAGAACAGATGAAGTGCGGAAAAACTACTTCAGGGATAGAGTGCTCTTGGGCTGATGCCTCGTCTAGATTAACCAACTATTCAACATGATTTTGTATGTGCAAAAAAACGAGGAGACTTCGTGCTTGAAAATAGTCCACTTTTACGAAGGGAAGGTGCCGTCAGAGATGGAGGCTAACGCAAAGAGTAAGTTGCCTGTATAAGTTCATGAGAGCCAAGAATCACGGCCATTGTACAGTCTTGGATGAGGCTTTCCCGGAGATCACTATTGATTTGGTGCGATCGTCGTTCCTCTCTGGACGGACCTGACTTATATAGTTGCAGATGCTGGTTGAGGGTGCCTTCAATCCACAATCAGTGGCAGCACTTGCACACCGTCTTCAGATCCCGACCTCATTGATGTTCATGTGCTGTCCTGGGCCCAACTTTCCATATCCCGTCTCAGACTTTGGGACAAGAATTATCAGTCTTTAGAGAGACCACTTCTTCCTGACGCCGTTATTGTGTACAGTACTGTATATGAATACTATCATATAAAGTGCAACTGGTACCTTGGGTGCAAATTCTGAAAATGCACTTAAAACACAATTCCTTGTACTTTACAGGCTTGAAAAAATTATCAGGGATGTCTTGGTATCTAGTCTAGCTGAGGAACAAAATTTAGGTACAAGTTGGAAGCTATTGTGCTCACAATCCAATAGACAATCATGAGATGTCAAAAAATGGGGACCAGATCATCCCGATCGAAGGGATCCTACCAATGAACTTGCAAAAAAATGCCTTGAGATTATGGGGAAACACATGAGAGATCCCTGTGCCAATTATAAGAGCAAGAGACTTGCTGGATGTGTGTGTAGTGCAAGTATATCACATTTTGGAGAAGTGAAATTGTCACGCTCATGGATGAGCGTTTCTCCTCTTCGGTCATTGTGAGATCATTGCGCCGTGCCTGCCGTGACATGCTGAGATTGAACATTTAAGAATCCGCTGCCCTGTAGTATAAAGTGTCACAACAACTTTTGCAGTGGTGGTGCAAAATGTCAGAAGTTTCTGTGCCCTTAGAATAAAATACAAAAAATCCAAAAAAATGAGGGGGAGATGTATTAATGTACACTCCACCCACACTATAACTCCGAAGAGTGTAACTGCTGTTGTTGAAGTGTTATATCCGAATTACTCTGTTTTTTGCACTTTAGGTGATATGATAGTATCAGAAATTGCTTTTAGCTTGGACCTTCCCACGCATCACACTCATGGCTCGCAGGTTGCACCCGCAAGCCCAAAGACTGCGCACAGTTATTGTCACGGTCCCTATCATCGGTGCGACGGCATGTAAGTCGGTGACTCAGTGGAAAACAATATATCTGACGAGCATGTCAAATGCGTTTCGTGACAGACGTCTTGTATGATCGGCTCGTGCGCGGAAAGCCACAGAGGACTCTGCCTCCGCGCAATGCCGGTCACGGAAACGTGCCGGATAAGGGAACGGAAAAAGTCGGGACGCGTAGTGACTCATGAATTAGAGTAAGGGCGGACGTTCTATGATTTGTGCAGGGGATGGGACACGAATCACAGTAGCATGTACGCGCGCGAGCAACGTCGGCACGAAGTCTATTTGGTCTCCTGTGGTTCTGTTATGATGCGGGTGCCAGGTACACGTGCAGAGTTGAACGAGCGGTCGCAGTCGGCATAGGCAGCACCCATACCGAAGCCGGTCGAGAGTGCTATGGGCCAAGTACGCCCTGGAGAGAATGGGTGAACCGGACGTGTCGCAGGGGCAGAAAAACACACTTTTGAAGAGAATGACAGAGGCAATGATACCGACGCCAAATCCTACACCGCTATTGGCACGTCAGCGGGGGAGGGATGGGAAGACGGAAAGGGCACACGTTTTGACGAGCAGATCGGCCACTGGGAGGGTGGTGAGTGATTTTGAGAATGAAGAGAACAGCGAAGAGACGCACGACACCTGTCGTACTGTTATTATGGTTGTTCAGTATACACAGATGGAATTAAAAAACAAGGCTTGCCTTTCGACTGACGACGTGCTCGCTCGACGTTGGTTGGGATGACATGGTAGAGAGAAACAAATACGGGTCAACAATCGTCCGGGTCTAACCTTGACCATCATCATCATCGTCATGTCCTCCCACCAGTCCCCAATGATCGCGATCCCTAAAAAGACCACGGACGAAGTCGACTGGACCACACCAATCCGTAACCTTATCGCAAAGTCTTACGGCGAGAACCCGGACACATATGCACAGGAGTATCAGGCACTCCAACGGTGCAGACAGGACGCAGTCAAAGGCGCAGGAAGCGACATCACCGGTCTGCTCATCGTCCTCGCTCTCATGTCCGGCTGTTCATCCGATTCATAGGCCGCGATCTTCTCTACAAGTACTTTGGCCAGCTAGAACTTCTCGAGCTCCGCTTCTCCGAGATTCGTGTCAATTTCTCCTGGCATGATGCATTCACCAACAAGGTCACCACCCAAACATCCATCGCCTTTGAAAAGGCCTCCGTCCTCTTTCAGATCGCCGCCACCCATTCCGCCATCGCCGCGTCCCAGATCAGGTCAGACCCAGAGGGTTTGAAGCTCGCATTTCATTACTTCCGCACCTGTGCTGGCATGCTCACGTACATAAACGAGAACTTTCTGCACGCCCCATCGACCGATCTCAGTCGCGAGGTCATCAAGTTCTTGGTTGGCCTCATATTGGCCCAGGCTACCGAGGTCTTTCTCGAGAAATGTCTCGAAGAGAAGAAAGCAAATGCGCTCGTCGCAAAAATCGCGTCTCAGGCCGCTTCCATGTATAGCTCTCTCTCAGAGGAAGTCAAAGACTTCATGGGCAAGGGCGTCTTTGATCGAAATTGGGTAACACTCGTACAGGTAGATCTTCGATCCAAGTCTGGCTACCCATCTCAACCCCATTCCAGATCAAGTCCAAGCTATTCGGCTCACTTGCCCAGTTCTACCGTGCTCAAGTTGACAACAAAGCAGGCAACCATGGCGATTCTCTCGTGCGGTTTACCCTTGCAGAGACCCTGGCCAAAGAGAGCCTTCGTTCTGCCCAATCATTTTCTGCCCTCTGGTCGCATCTCTCGCCTACGCTGCCAGCCGATGCTGGGACGTCCATTCTCGAGCGCACGAAATCTCATCTTCAAATTTGCACTGACCGCAAGATTGAAGCTCAGCGCGACAACGATCTGATTTACAACGCAGTCCTCTCTTCTCCGGATTCACTACCGAACATTGATAAGGCATCGGTAGCCACCCCTATTACGATCCAGGAAGTCTACAGTGCACCCGAAGTGCAAAAGGTTATCGGTCAGGACATCTTCATCAAGCTTATCCCTCTGAGCGTGCACGAAAGCGCGAGCGTGTATTCCGAAGAGAAAGCAAAGTTAGTTCGGAAAGAAGTTGAGAATGCTGAGAGTGCAGAAGTTGAAGCGCGCAGCGCACTGGAAGCCATGGGGGTGCAGGAAGGCCTTGGGCGGTTCAAGGCTATGGTGGAAGGAGGTGTTAGTGCGGCAGACGAGATTCCGCTAGAGGTGCGGCGTTGGAAAGAAGACATCGAGGTCATGGAAGACAGAGAGGGCGTCGACGCACTCGTGCGCGAATTAACACGTCTGAAGGATGCCGTGAAATCTGAACTCGAATCAATTTCACGCGATTTGGAGGTCGAATCCCGCGAATGCGAAGCATTGAGGGTCAAATATGACCACTTGTGGACGCAAGAACCATCTGCATCGCTGAACAAATCTCTGAGGCAGGATCTCAAGTCTCATTTGAATGCCCTTGAGGCAGCTGCGACATCTGACAGTCAAGTTTTTACAATTTGGGGCTCTGTCAAAGGTGATATATCACTCATGTTGTCGTCGGGTCTAGAAGAGCTCTTCCGTGCGAGCGTACAGCATAATGGTAATGGTGTAGGGAGTCTGCTGGACTTGGACGTCAGTTCGGAAACGCACGGCGGGCAAGAACTCGAGCATATTGGGCAATTTACAGCCGAAATAGAAGAGCGTCTCGGCAGAATAAAGAAAATTGCATACGAACGAAACGAAGTTCTCAAAGATCTCAAGGACAAGGTAATTTTGACCATGATACGACATTGTTGCTACTCACGCTGTTCAGATCCAAGCAGACGATGTTTCGCATCTTCTCCTTCTCAACCGTCGCAACAGTGGTGTTGAACCTGCCTTGTTCGCCGCCGAGCTCGAGAAGTTTAGACCATATCAGCAACGGTTAGCTGCCACCGTACACCACCAACAGATTGCTTTACAGGAAATACAGAGCTTGTGGAAGGGTCTGCGAGACACTGCAGGTCGCGGTCCTGGCGCAAAGAAGTGGGAAGAACGAGAGAAACGAAAGAAAGATGTCAATCGGCGTATCTCGCACGCTCGCGATGGTTATATGGAAGTTCGGGATGGACTGACGTGGGTTCGTTTACCATGTCTGTTAACCCGCTGCTCACAGATGTTTCCGTTCATAGTAAAGGGTTACAATTCTACAACCAGCTCACAGAATTAAGTGCAGCACTCTCACGTAACGCAAAGTCGTTTGTTTCGGAAAGGCGCTCTGAACGCGAGAAACTAGCGGGCCAAGCAGAAATGCAACAACGACTATCTACCACGAAGCCTCCCCCAGCCGTTCCTCCACCACCTCGTACTGCGCCCTCCATCGAGGCGTCATTTGCGTCGATAAATTTACAAAGAGGGACGAGCCCACCAGCGCAGCCTCAAAGGCCAGCCCAACCTCCACGTCCTACCTCTTACCTGCCCCCGCCTCCGCCGCAGTTACCGCGTGGTTCATACCCTGCCCCTAGCGCGCCTCCGGATCCATATGCTAGTCTTGGACTGTTTGGGTCTTCGCCATTTGCGGCTTCCTCTCCACCCTCTGCCCCACCACCACCACCATCCGCACCCCCAAGGCAGCCTACATTTCCACCGCCACCGCCACAACCTTCCCGTCAATATACACCGGCAGGATACGCCAACAGCACAACGTTCCCCGCACCCCCACCTCCCACACAATACTTGTCCTCTCCTCCTAGCGCACCTAAACCACCGACACTGCCACCACCCCCGCCAGGCTTCAGTTCTCAGTACTACCAAGGTTACGGACGTTGAGGTAATGAAATATAGTACGATAGGGCACAAGGATGGACATTCGAGGAATCACTTTTTTTTTCTTATCGACCCATGTAGACGTCTATAATATTATAAACCACGTCCAGTTGTGGGCAATGACACGCTACGGTCTCGCCAGTGTATAACATGCATCGACTGAAACTCTACGATGCACCTCCGTACAACACCTTTTTCGTCCAATCTGACGCACGCCGTTCCCATCCTGAGGCAGTCGCAAACATGCTCGCGATGTGCTCGTTCCACCCGGCCTGCAGCATCGCCACGAATGGGCGTTGAGCGATCCGTGTGGACGCTGTGGGCGGACCTGGAAGCGCCGCAGACGCGTCCCCGAGTTGCGCCGAGAGCATATGGAGACTGTCGCGGTGCGGTACGGACGGCAAGAGGGGTTGAGTTGATGTCAGCCAAGGAGATTCGAGAACGAGAGGTGCCCGTTATGGCTGGGGAGCGCAGACGTACTCATGACGGTGCTGGGCAGTTCTGCCAGAAGGGAGCCAAAGAAAAAAGTCTGAATGAAGCGTTCGTTCTCGGTTGGTGTTTGGCGTACCTTGTCTGTATCAGGTTTGAGAATCCATAGAATATCTGTGAAATGGCTGTTAGCTATGACAGTGTGTTCGCTCGGCTAGGATGAATGGCTCACCCCTCCCGTTGTAACTGCACCTGCAAGAGATCCGATAAGAAACGATGACATTTGTACAAGGGGGCAGTTTGAAGTGCTAGCTTGAGTGTTTGCGAATACTCGAGTTCGGTTCTGATTACGCAAGAGATAAATTACTACTACACAAGGGCACAAGCAATGCAAAGCCAAACCAAAGCACAGAAAAAAAAACACCAAAATATTTCATCATCTGGTACGGAGCTTCACCATTACATGCTCTAAGGAGGTGAACACCTCAGAATCCAACGACTTGCAGACCTGCCATACTCCCGGGGCCAATGATTGAGTCAAGATTACTTCTATGCCCTTGCAAGGTCCTTCGAGTGGAATGGCATGATCACCCACTTCGTTTGGATGGACGGGGCTCAGGTAGTTAATTGGCACCTCCTCAGTGGTGCCCGTTCGGCCCGAATCAATGAACTCAATGGTAATGAGCGTGTCCCCAGGAGTTCGGAAGATGTTGGTCACGAAGCCTTTGGCACCATTGAACTCTCCATCGTGCCAGCCACCTGAAGTGCCAGTGACTTGCATCAGTACTTTTTTGTCTTTGAAGGCTGGTTCCAACAGCCAATTGGGAGCTACGAACAGCTGCATTAAACGTCGCTCTCTGACTGAACAAACTGGTCACTAACTTGAATCATCCTCGTCCGTAGCCAACACCCCTGGTGTTGGGGCCGAGTGCACGAAGCCTCCTGATCCCATGGTGCGAGGCGTCGGCGCACTTGGATACGAGGCAGCTGGAGTCGGAGCAGCAAAAGGTGTTGCGGCAGCCGCAGGCGTTGGTGCAGACTTTTATCGAACACATGAGCTGTTGTAGATATCGGTAATCTGGTAAACTTACCCATGTAGAAGAGTAACTTGCATCCGCCGGCCGTGCGGGTGATGTGTTTCCCCACCCGGCATTGCTATCCGATCCGCTCCCCCATCCTCCACCCCAGGCAGGGCGAGGTGTTCTACCGCCATCGTTACCCCAAGAAGGGGATTCGTTGTTAGTGTATGGGTTGGGGGTCCGTGAGGACGCATTCCATGCGGGAGTTTTGCCACCATCCTGATACGGGTTGGGGGTCCGTGAAGACGCATTCCAGGCTGGAGTTTTACTACCATCCTGATAAGGGTTAGGCGTGCGTGAAGAAGCGTTCCAAGCCGGAGTCTTGCTACCGTCACCACCGAACGGATTCGGTGTTCTGGACGAAGCGTTCCATGCAGGGGTCCTTCCATCTCCGTTTGCATACGGATTTGGTGTACGGCCACTTCCCCATCCAGGTGTCCGGCCACCAGTTGCTTGTGTGTAAGGGTTGGGCGTTCGTGCTGGCGCCCCCAGAGACTTGAAACCACCCTGCCCAGCATTCGGATTGTAGGGCTTGTTTAGAGGCATGAGAGTTCCATCGGGTCTGAGGCAAGGGTATTGAGCAATACAATGATACGTTCACCTGCATTACTCACAGTTTCCGATAAAGTTTTTGTTTGTCAATAGTAATCACCTTGTTCCCAGTGTGCAATTCCACACGGGCAAGATTTCCGTTGGTATCTTTAATAATACCAATGTAACCTTTCTGTGGACCCTTGACAACGGCAACGAGAGCACCAATATCTCGATCTCGAGGACCGCGCCCCATGGCAGACCCTACCATACCTCCTGTGGCCGCACCACCAGCCACATGTGGATTCATCTTACCAAGATCTGTACCTGGTTTAACAAGGTTGCCTTTCGGTGCCAGTGAAGCCAGCGACCGGGCACGAGTAACAAATACACCACCGTTCTCGGGAACGTCACGGTTGTGCAGGAAAGCAAAAAATGATTGGTGAATGTGAAGCACTCTGCCTTTACGACCCTGTGGAACATTTGAGAAACCCGGCGAGTAATCAGTGGGGGTATTACCTCTCCATCCACCTCCCGGACATTGTCATTGACCCGAAGTTCGTGGCCTTCTGAGTCAGTCGCAATTGCACGGTTGGAATCTCTCCGCATAGATATCTGGTGAGGCTGGACAAGGCGTACTTGGCCGTTCTGGTCAAGAACTCGGAAGGAGTCGCGCTCGGTCTTGAAGATGACTCCAACAGTTTGCAGACTTAAAAAGCCATCAACAGCAGAAAGGCGTCAACGTGGCGCGCTCTTACTCTAGCTGAACTAGATCATGTAGCTCGTAGTTGCCAACAATGTTCGTGCCGGAACCTACTTCGGCAGCCTCTCGGAGATCCTTAGAAAATACGGAAACCTAATAGGAGCATTGAAAACCTTGTGGCATATAGTAACACTTCGAATGAAAGGGCCCACCTCTTGCATTGACATATCAGACAAGAAGGTGACTACGTTGTCAGAGACAGACACAACAAGGCCAGTTTCATCGGCGTTCTGACCGGTCATCACTTTGACATGGTCACCCGGTTTGAAACGCTTGCGGACGCTACGAGCTGGAACGTCGACCTTCTGACCATCGATGTCCACGCCAACCGCAGTGATGGTGACCACATCCTGGCTGATAGAGTCGACAACGCCATGCACACCGGCTTGTTCCCCTTCAAAGACCTCGACGTGATCCCCAGGCTGGAGAACGGAGATCGCTGCCTTTCTCGATGCTTCAGCTATAATAGACAGGTCGACAGGGTTTTCCGCCTCTGCACCGTCTTGCCCCCGGGTAAAGCGTGTTATTTCGTCCAAAGTGGGGTTAACGTCATCGAGCTGTAACGCCGAAAGTTTGAAGTCCTTCTCAATGAAACCGTCCTTGTACGTGTCGTTTTGGAAAACATAAACTTGATTCCGCTTGGAGACCTGTTTGCGGCCATAAACCTTGACTACTTCCTCATAATTGAAGAACCGTTGCGGGGGCCGCATCGTGGAAAGGCCCGCGGCAGCTTTCTTCCGTTTGCGTCCATCGACACTCGCATCATCCCTCGGGTTGAGATCGATACGGGGGATGAACTTCAGGCCAACGTCCTCGCCGTTCTCAGTGATATCCATGACTTGTGCCAAGTCACCTTGGTACTTCCCGCGTTTAATACGGACCCATGTTCCAGGAGTGACTGTCAAGTCTTGCTTCTTGATTTGCAGAAGGCTAGCCATTTCCTCGATGGGCACCAGTGTAATACCACGGGTAGGGTAGACACCGACGAGACCTTTGCACGCCTGGTTGACCTGTTGGGAACTTCGGGCTTCTACGTAGATCATACCCGGAAGAGAGTCTCGTTCAAAGGCCGATAATATGGACAGTGGTTGAGCTGTGTACTCCAGATCAACCGCCTTGCGCATAAGACTGAACACAATGTCACGCTCCCGCCCGGGCTGAAAAAGTAGTGTCAATGGCATACTCGAACCAAACTTGTACGTGGACACTACCTTGACTCTGACTTGCCACAGGCTTGCATCATGCACCGAAGGCATGAGCAAGCGTTGAGGAACCTCATTCATATCCCCCGTGTACCGTACAGCCGCACGCCCATAACGCTCGTGTAGGTTTTGGGCGATTTTTGCGAGGTCTTGATCATCAAGCTCTCTCGCTCGACGATCAAGCCGAGCATTGACAGCAGCTCTTCGGTTTATGTCTTCATCGTCCCCCTCAGGCCCAGCATCCGCAATGAACTCATCTAACAAAGACGATTAGAGTCATGGCAACAGCAAATGGGCAGACACACCACCACCAGCCTCTTCCTCTTCCTCCTCTTCCTCCTCTTCCGTGTCGACCTCGGCTTCTACATCGAGGAAGCGATTGACTGCATTGCGTTTGTGACGGTGCTGTATTTTGTGTGAATGAACGGATAGAGCGTGATGTGGAACCCATACCTTTGCACGTTTTCTCCCGCGGTGATCTTCCTCCTCCTCGTCTTCATCTTCGTCCTCGTCATCTTCGTCGTCGACCAGCGGATCGTAAATAGACCCGCGAGACTTTCCAGTTTTGCGCTCCAACCGAGTTTGTTCTACTTCTTCCTCTTCATTCTCGGGTTGAATGGGATCAGAGTCCTGGTCCTGCATTGCGTAAGTCTCATCCAAGTGTATCATTTCAGGATGATGGCGCTGAGGAAGAAAGACGAGCACGAGCAGAGCAGGTGGACGTTGCCTATTAGTCAGCAAAGCTTGAGTGTAACATGGCTCATTTCCTCGACCTTCCTCCTGAGCTGCTGGCGATAATCTTTGGCTTCATTCACAATCCTGAGCGTCTCTACGCGCTATGTCTCGTCAATAGATTATTCAACTCATACTCGACGCCCGTGCTGTACTGTCATGTATCCATCTTTGCTTGGCATAAAGACTCGAAGAAGCAGGTCTGTCATGGAGATTATTTTTGTACCAATCAAATCATATTTTTCTACATGCAGATTATCCTCCTCTTCCAGACCCTGTCTAGATGTTCGTATATTGCCTGCCATGTACAGAAATTAGGCAGGTCACCGCTGGGTTGTCTCCCCCTCGATGTTCATTGCGTTCTGGCAGAGATCAGACACTTTCCGAAAGGTCTACCAATCGATAGTCACTCCAAACTACTACAGACCTGTGCTCAGGGGATAAGGAACTGCGTTAACCTTTGGTCTTGCATCTGGACCAGGGACGGATCACTCTATCCTGCAGTGCTCGAGGCTCTGTGCAACTGCCCGGTACTGCGTGAGTTAGAGATCAATGGAAACGACAGTGTATATGACCCCAGCGTACTCTTTCGATTTTCTCGTTTGAGAAAGATCTCGTTAATCATGCCCAACACTCGCGTTCTGGGCATTCTCCCCACCTGGATCTCGATCACCGGCGAAACACTCCGCAGCCTGATGATGTTCTGTAGGGTAAGATGCTGTTGCAAACGCGTTGGAAATTGTGAATCATAGCCTGCTGGTAGACATCGACTGTCGTGACAGACGAGTTTTTGTCACAACTCGCACCGGGCCTGCAAGGGCTAGAATACCTGACTATCATCGGATGTCCTAGAGTGACCCATGTGGGTATCGCAGCGGTCGCCTCTGCCAGCAAAAGTGGACTCGTCGGGATCAATATTGAGGGTGTCTCGCATGCGTTCGTATGTGATCCGCCCATATCACACTGACCCGCTGGTTCAAGTTATGCATTTTGTAGGATACGTCTGCGTTTAAAACCGTGAGTCTCCGCACGCAAGTATTCAGACGACTAAGAGCGATTACTCTGACTGTCCACCTTGGCATTGACCTGACCCGATGGATCCGTGACGTTGGAGACCTTCTAGCTTCCATGCCGTTGGAGGCTTTCTCCTTGTATTCTATCAGCACATCTGCATGGGTTCCCATGCCAGACGAATTCTGGAAAGATATAGTGGCAAAACTTGGTCAAACTCTCAGGGACCTCGTTGTCCATCGCATTCAGATAAGTCTCGCGGCGCTAAGAGTGATTTGTGCGCAATGCCGACTGTTGGAGAAACTGCTCATAGTGGTGGAGGAATGCAATTTGGTGAGTTTCTGGCTGCTCTTTGTCACTCCGTGCATCGAAGTAAATTGTATTTTTTCTGAGCATGATGTGGCATACTCGTTTGCACTGGCGAAGAACTTGCGTCTACTTCACGTTAATTTCCCGCTTTTGCCCGATGACCCACTGGCTGCTTCTGTACCGTTGCTGATGCAGAGGGCAGCTACAATTGCATCCGTGTGTTCCTCTGCGCTGGTCCACATTGGATGCAATATGCGAGTTTGGCAAGTAAGAGGGCACCCATTGTATTTTGGAGCGACTGACAGCAATTTCCCAAGGTCGAGAGAATCGTAGAGGTAGATGAGAATGGCGAAAAGTATATCAGACAGAGCCTAGCGCCGCAAGAGAATCCGGGTGTACCTGAGCATTTCCTTGTTGTCCGGGCGTAAGATTATCATCAGACAATTGGCTGAGTGGTGTGGTATCGTGGTGATCAGTGCAAGGCCACTACTTGCCAGAATTAGGCGGAATATGGACCAAACACGTGTAGCTGCGCAAAGTTAGTACAGTTAGTACATACTACCCCGACACGCCTCTGCTCTTCGACCATGGACTCAATGAGCGCTGTGTCGACGAGCGTGTCGACGATACGAGGACGACAAGAGCATCTCGCTAGTACCGTCAGTCTTACGCCCAGCATTTCACAGCCGTCGTCGCCCAGGTCGAGCGCACTTCCTTCCCCTCCCGACAGCCCGTCAGAGTCAATATCATCGCTGCCATCCGTTGGATCCTCGTTCTTTTTCTCCTCTGCCGCCGCTAGCCCCCCACATGCTCACCCGCAATCCGACCATGCCAGAGAATCCACACAGGGGCTCATCATTCCGTCTCTGACCCTCCCAGAAGCCCTGCCTCACCCCACACAGTACGGAAAAACTCTGGGAGACATCCGTCTGCTTGTGATCGGAGATGCTGCTGAGGACCATACATTCGTGTCCAGCTTGCTGTTGGATGACAACGAAGACGTGGTAGATACTGGCGAATGGGAGGCGAACAGTGGTAGGTTCATCCTACGTGCCTCTACGGATTGGGTCGAACACAAGGACCCGCATGGTCTCGAGAAATTCGAGCCATCACGGAATGTCGAGCTGGTTGTCCATCACAACGTGCGTATTTCACATCTCACAGCGGATCAATTCTGAAGAATGGATGGATTCCAGCCTCCGTCCGTGCTGCCAGCTATCCATTTCCCGTTTCATTCTCTGGTAGAAATGATCGACCAGCGCTGCCAACCGTCCTCCGCCTTGGCAAACCTGATTGCCTCACCCTGGACTCCGCTATATACCGCCGTCATTATTTTGACAGATTCAGGTGGGAAAGTGCACCATCTCCGTTTTCATATGCACTTGCTTAATCTGTCCACAGGGCCCTCTAGCGCCGAGAATGATCTAATCGATACGCTTGCACCTCATATTCCCGTTATCGTGTTTCGCCATGGCTTGGATCAGACCAGATTCCCCCCGCGGCCTCACATGTCTTCCTTTAGGCCTGCTTCGTCCTCGGCGTTGCGCAATGGCTTGTTCCGATCGCCGGAGATCCTCTCATGCTTACGTTACGAAGCGGCTGAGCGGTTCTTGCGTTGGCGAGAAGTCGAACGCGCGGTAGAAACTGTTGCTGCAAGCCATCGCGAAACGGCACAGTATATTGCCGAGAAGCCACAAGGCTGGGACAAGGCCAGATGGGAGGCCGAGTGGGAGACGCGATTGTCCCAGGATGTCGCGATGCGTACCAGAGAGAACACTGTCACCGTTCGGCCGGATGCAATCAGCCCGCCCACCCCTTGTGTCGATCCCCTATATCTGTCTAGTTTACTAACGTTGTCCTTTTCTCTTCTGGAACCAGTCAGGGATTGTTTCCATAAGAAGACATCAAAGGTATGGGCCAAGCTGTCTGACAGTGAAGTGCGAATCGCGTTGTTGGGTAGCTTTTGCATTGGGATTGGGATTGGCCTTATGTTTCGGTAGTAATTTTCTGCATTTCATGCTTGCTCATTAAATTCTGGGCTGTATTGTATCTTTTTTCTTGGATCCTCACCGGACGGACTTGATCATTTTCGAACTCTGAAGATTGGCTCAATGGCCTAGTCGATTGATACACACTTCGAGAGTTCCCCACCACTCTGGAGCTGAAGATGTACGTGGCCCGAGTTTCGGTTTCTAGTTGGGCCCATTAGTTTTCTACTCCATGCTGACGTTTACTCCTTCATTTCATTAACTCCCTCGCCATTCATTAAAGACTATAGCAATTTTTACAAAATTTTCAGCATCACAGCTGACAAGTACAAGTTGCATTATTGACAACTATTTACCAAGTCCGTCTGAAACTAACATAACCAAGCAAAGAAATCATAGTGTTACTTCTTCTATTGCCACAGGGCCACCGCGCAGTCTTGGCCCTACGGCTTTGTTACGGACGACGCAACTTCCGGTTGGTATCTGAAATTGTTCACGTCTGAGAGCTTGTGAAGCCGTCCATCGGTCGAGTATAACCAAGATATCCTGTGAGTCATACGAGTCAAACGACATGCAGCTTGTGCATCCATTCATCTAACTCACAGCCAGAATCGCTTCCGAAAATGGGGTTGTTGTCCAGAGTAATTTCCCTGATCGTTTATCTCGAGATGTGATCTCATGTTTGAATTCAATCAGAGCTGGGAGGTTGCGGCTCTTGCACAACTTGTCGTTGGCTTGTGTCAACAATGCATGCATAGCGAGCAAACGGTTAAAGCTTCTTTCCCCTTCCAGTAGGTAGGATAAGCAGAGGTGAATGTCTCTTGCAGTGGACACCTTGGCATCAAACAAGCTGCCGATAAAGCCGGCAATACGGATGCCACGCGGTATAGATGATAGCATCCAGGTATCGTCCTGCACATTTTGTTTCATTGACTGAGCCAAAGTGGCGATGATCGGCGATATTAACTTACCGACTCCCAATAATTTTTGAACGATGTCAGCGCCGAGAAGCGAATCGTGTTTTCTAGGCTCTTCCCCTTCGTGTAAGACGTTCTTGCCACCTTCCTGATAATAGTACGCGCGATACGCGACGCGAGTGGTGCGGTCCCCGGAGAGACCATCCCGAACGATATCAACGACTGGGCAAAAGCATCTGCCCCACGGACACGATAGTCCAGATACCATTGGTTGACCATGTTGTAGAACCCAACTGGGGTCGACGCGTACCGTCTATCCGGCGGGAAATTGTCGTGGTCCGGGGAGGAAAGTGGAGAGTTTCCGTCGCAGGCCTCGAGTGAATCATCTTCAACACTGGGTTTCTCCGAGCGCTGGTCTGGGTAGCTGCACTGTGACATCGAATCATCGCTTACGGGAGAGCCTCCAAGCTCCCGGCATGCTAGCATGTCAGCCGTAGGTATCTCCATGTCGTCGACAAACACCCAATCATCACTGAGGATGTCACCGAAGGACGATTCACTCGATGTTGTGTCGTCTATGTCAAACGACAGTCCCGTTGGAGTTGGTGGAGGGGCTTTAAGGGGTGCGGACCCAGTCTTCAGAGACTTGGGCAGGGTATCTACCCTGGCGTTCGGCACGCCATTCCATGCGGCGATCACTTGGGCCGTTGGACGGGGTAGGGTGCTTTCCTTGAAACAACCCCTCAACCGTTGAACGTTGACCGTCAGTTCAACAGAAAAAGCATGACGCTCGTAGTTTTTTTGGAAGTGGTGCTCGATGGGTGCGGGCAGCGGTTGCATTACGAAAAAAAGGCGAGGGATCACAGGTGGGTTGGGGGAGGGGGGAAGGTGTATGGGCCCTTTAGGCGTCAACCCGGCTTAATTTATAGGGTTTGTGGACTGTGGACAATTGTGGATGTGCTTTGACAACACGAGGCATGCCAAAGCGTCTCGCACTGCTGACAGGGGTGGCACCTATCGATGCTCCGAATAATACACATGCAAGTGATTCGTCCACAGGGCCAGCGTTCCAGGACTGCACACAAGGAAAAAATATTTTTTAGTCTATATCTTACGGTCGAAATCGAAGACAGTTTGTGGTCCAAGCATGTAGTGCCACATCATTCCCGCGTTTGGTCAAAGCAGTACGTTATGTCTTGTACTCCAAAGGCTCGCGCGACTCCAGCTTTTGTTCACCAACGGCTAGTTCAAGACACCCAGGACTTAGCTTCAATCATGATCCGAGTGCAAGGATGTCATCGTACAGTAACGTTCATCGCCGGCAATCACACCTCAGTCCGTCTTGATGATGGAGTGGCATAGCACGTAGGGGCTTCACCTCTGCACCGAATGTCAGGAAAAAGAACGTCCGATTGTACGCGTCTGCCTACACCGTAGAACACGATAAAGGTGCTACCACCCCCCAAAATCATATAGCTCGCTTCCAAAGTCCATCTGTGGACATTCGTGGTGTGCCACCGGGATTGTCCACAAATTCTTGTCGCAGCCGATCAGTAATGCGTCCGGAGGGACCGACGATCGGGTAACGGTCCATCTTCTCCGTTCGCCTTGCAAGTACGCGGCGAGCTTGGCAGATAGGCATCTTTGACGGGACGGGAGCTGCTTGAAACGAGTCGGGAGATGCCCACCCGCTCACGGATCACGGTCTGATGGATCACATGATCGCCCTTGGTCCCGTTGGCTCGTATAACAAAGACAGGAAATGAAAATAACGCAGACAAGCGACGCTCAGTCGACCTAGCTGACGTGCCGTCTCAAACAACACTGCGAGCTGGGGGCAAGCAAGTAGGAATATTATTAATCGTGCTTGGTCATCCTAGGGTCCCGCTGGTTTGGGGCCAAGAAGTTCAGTTGAGACGACGGTTACCAGGGAAAGTACCCAAGCTGCGGTGTATTGCAGAATGGCGTCAAGCTAAACTATATTGGATTGCATTTCTCGAAAGAGTTCAACGAACGTACACCTTTGTTTACCACAGGCTGTAGCCAAGTGAGATTGCACTCACAAGCACAAGTAAACGCATGCATTCGTAAGACATGAAGATGGCAGGTTGGCAGGATCGCGTTGGTGTTTATTCATGTGCTCAAAAATGCTCTTCCCTGCACCATCTTGCCTGCAGATGGACCTCGACGACCTATTGCTCACCAGCCGCGCGAAGGAAAGGTTTGCAGACATTCAGGCAGGCATATCAAGAGACGAGTTTGTTACGCGCGGAAATACCCTTTGAACTGAGCCCGATCCAAAGGGGTGGGTTTACGAAAAAGCAAAATACATACGTGGGAGAACCCAATACGTACAAAGTCGGGCATGGTCACCCTTGGAACGCAACCCCTTTCTTTGTTGTCTCCGCAAGTCCACCTCCTGCAAACCCCGTACCTGAAGGGGAAAATTAGTACTACTGACGAGGAATAACAGACGCTTTAATTTCGTGACAGAATCAGAAACCGTACATACCTTCCCTCTTAAGCTCCACGATGTCATGGTCCGTTAGTTTCTGGTCGCAAACAATGCACTGGCTCGCGGGCCGCACAAGGGAGTCTGTGCATACTTTGCACACCACATGGGAACAGGGTCGCATCACTAAAAGATATATGAAAACCACCATACCCCCAATCCAACGCGGCGCACGCACAAAACAGTATTTTATTGTTGGAAAGATTGGTCTTGCAAGAAGGACATATTGGGTTCTTTGGCTCTTCCTTCTTGACCTCGTTGGTCGCAGGAGTCGAGTTTGTTGACCGTGCACTCGAAGAAGCCAGGAAGGAAAATTGAACAGGAATAAACAACTTCAAGCTTCGGAAACTGGATGAGAATGTGTTGTGAGATATCCCAGTTACCTACAGGCGCACCTGACCGCATGGGGTGGGTTCCCCCCTCGACACATGGTTTGAACCTTGACATCTTTCAAGGATGAAGGTGGACCATTCGACGTGTATGTGGGTGTCAACGATGGTAGCCAGAAATCAGGGAGTTTGTGTCGCAATGCTTCTGCCTGTTCTCGTTCTATCAGTCTGAGTGCAGCTTCTTCGGCTTCCCGTGCAAGCACTTCCACGGTTGAACTGTCAAAGTCAAGTTTCCGCTTGCCTGCACGATCTTAGTGACATGCATCGTAAGATCAACAGCGGAAAGCCACCAAATAACCCACCAGCACCAGATGTCGACGCAACGGCGGGTAAATTTGCAGATAAACCGAGTTGGCCCTTTTCGAAATCTCGCAGAACGCGTTCCCTCGCAGCTTGCAACGTGCGCTGTTTTTCTTCCTCTGCCTCTCTCTTGAGTTTTTCCAGGCGGTCTTTCTGTTTCTTGATGTCCCTCTTCTGGCTCACTGTGAGGTCTCAACACAAGTCTCACTGGCATAGCGCACGGTAACATACGGAGATCGGCGTATGCACACTCTTTACAGAACAGGTGGCCATGGTCGCAGGCGATGGGGTCTCGCGCTTGTTGTAAGCAGAGCGCACAAGCATCAAAGTTTCGCATGGACTCATTTCCTAGGCGTTGCTAGCACATTTCAGCTCAGTGAACCTTGGTTGGTTGCAGAGAAGACATACACGTTTTGTCCCGTATTCTGTCTTCTGCTTTTCAGCATATGAGAAAACGGAAGAGGCCGTGTTATTCTTGCTGTGCTTCGTCATGTTTTTTTGCGACGCAATGGACGAGACAGTCGTATTAGCATAGTTTACCTAATCTGTCTGCACAACGCTGCTTTGCTTTGCTCTGTACTATTGTAATAGTGGTCCTATCGACACCTCCAGGAGAACTAGTTCTGCCACTGAGCATTCGCAATTTCGGACTTGTCACCACCAGACTGACCAATCGTGTCGTCTGTAAGTTTTCTTCATGTTGCATTTGGATCCGATGACTATGAGCGAAATCGTTGGAGGACCCGAGCAGTAACAACTAGGCTTGCTACTGGTGCCTGAGCAAACTTTTGGCACCGTGTTGACCATCTGCGCCCACCACAATCATTGGCAGTCGTCTCATATTTCCTCCGCATTACGAAGAACCTCTGGAGAATCGGCGATTGCACCGCAGACCATTCTGCAACAGCGTCCACCACGATCCGCACGGCTCCTAGATAATCGTGAACGTTCGTCTGACAAAAATTCTCTCCGACCAGGTTTCTTTGAGGGATATCACGCATGCATGCTTTAGCCGGCTGTTTGTTAGGTCACAAAAAAACTAGTCTGGCACGCAAGCAGATGAACTCACGTCGGTCATCCGTTTTCCGATTGAATGGACAGGGAAATTTATAGGATAATCTGTCTCACGAGTTGCCGCCGCGAATACCGAGGCAGGTCGGGTATCTCATCCCTCTTCACAAACTCTGTGCGAAACATGAGAGTCGATGCGGATTCGACGCCCCGCCTGAGCACCCACACAAGCCCAGGCCCAACGCCATTGCGAACTAGGCGAGAACACCTAACTTACCACCAAGCCCATCAGCAACTTGGCACTTTTACACCCGGCGTCGGTGTATCTAAATAAATCACGCACAACCCGACCGGCTCAACAAAGAAATTATATTTTCTCACAGCATCTCCACAAAGCGGGAGAAGTTTTCGAAAAGATCGCTGTCACGGGTCGGGTGATGTCGGGATCGTCCATACAATTGACACCCGCATGAAGCATCATCTTAGCGTATCCCCAGGATAGATCCATTCGTCGTTGATGCGTTTTGTTCCGGCGAGGTCTCGCGCTGAATCATGATTATTCGAAAAACCCAATTCAACGAGTACAAGACTGCCGGTATGTCAGCCGCCACGATCACTGATGCGGGTACACCCTTAACCATCGGTAATATTCTATATTATGCAGACGTATGACCGGATTGATTAACCTTCTTGATCGTTGTCAACGAATCTAGGCGAGTTCTTTACAAACGTGAACTGCGTTCCCTGCTTGAGAAGATAAAGTTATTCTTTTTTTTTTCTTCCGGCCAATATTTCTCGAGATCCCGCGTGTTAAGAAGCGCTGCATCTGTAGGCGGTGAGGCTCTGCGCGTCTTGGGAACGGACGCTGCGCTCTCTCTGATCAGGGTAGCATCGTGCACCCCATGCCTGGACAGGCAGGCACACTCAAGGATAGCATTAACAATCGACATAGCCCTTGGTAAGGTCCATTGGAAGTCACAGTCCAACAGCGTTGCATATCCCTGCCGGGCTCTTGACTCATCCTGGTAATGCGTCCGTCCAGACCGATGTAAGGCAAACGCTCGACGGGTTGGGAGACGGCCGACGGCCACCATCATGCGTGAATACGACGCAGAGTGCTGTTGTCATATCTGCATCATTCACCATGTCGGATCATTTTCGCTTTTCCGGTCTGATTTCACGTCGGTCTTTCATCTCAGCAGCATTTCATTTCGCTGACACAACACTCCTGGGCCACTCCAACCCGAAGCTCGGCTGAACTGCAATGCACTGCTCTGTCAGCCGCAACGTGCAGCCTTCGGAGGCGGCCGTGAGGCTCGGGAAGTCAAGTCCGCTGTCGTCGCCCATGGGGATCTTTACTCTAGCGGGGACGACGCTGAGCTACACATACACATACATGCCCGTTTCTGATCTGGGTGACTTCGTGTCTGATATCGGCTCGAGTGTTTCAAGACTTGATTCATGTAGTGTTACAATCCCGAGGACTTTTTCTCTTCGTCTACAGGGTTGATTCCCTCCCCATTCGAACGAGTCTTTATTCTCTGTGGACATCGCTGAGTTTGTTGCAAACAAACTATCGGGGATATGTTACGTTACCCATACTGACTTGGCAGCCAACACCGGACGGACGTATACGTTGATATGCCTGTCATTACATGACCAACCCATGGTGAAAATGGCAAGACTAAAAGAATCCGTACGAACCGATACTACATTGCAAAACAAAATAGAAAACGAATAATCAAAAAACGAACTGAAAGAAAGGAGAGAAAGAAGAAACACAAAAAAAGTTCCTTGGTTACATGAAGAAAAGAATTATCCGTGTGTTAACTCCATATCACTCAGCTTCCCGAAGGGCTAGGAGAAGCTCAGTTACTGTGTCGCATGGTAAGGCACCCGACCTCGTAGAGGAAAAATGAGATCATAGAAAATCCAAAGGTATTTCTGAGGATATCATCATCGTTGTAGGTCATGAAGAACTCGGCAGTACTCCAATAGATCGTATGTGATTATAGCAGGTGCAGTTGCCTGATGACCGTAGGCGAGTGCACGTCCACGTGTGTCTGTAAAATAAGTTAGACTGGGCACCAAGTAAAGTCCGTATCGCCCAATGAAGTGTGCTTTTGGCAAGTGTTGATTAACGGAGGGACTATGCTATTGAGTGATATAGGCGGGAAGGTGTCTGCGGTGGTGATGTCGGTCGGGAAGAGGCAGCGGTTGAGGATTTTCGTAACCGATTGGGATTCGGCCGTCTGAATGTCTGTTAAGCGCGCGTAAGAAAACACATCACCCAGTGAAAGAATGAGACGCATACATGCCGCGACATGATCATCTTCGCCATGGACAGAGGGACAGGGCTTTCGTAGAGCGCGGGAGCTAGGAATTACCGTGTTGAAGTGGGAAACGTGTGACACGGTAGGTTACTCACGAGGAGGCTGGAACCGAGGCCCTGCGCGTGGCTGCCAGTTGAGGATGGGGAGGACAAGGGAAGGTTTTTGTAGGTCCACGCCGACCCGACTGCCAGCTTCTGAAGGTTTTTCTGCGATGGTGAGTGTAAAAGGGAGCGAGACCGGAAGGGTGTTCCATTGCAAAGAACGGCCCCATGGTTTGGTGATGAATGTCAGGAAGAGAGTGTTTTCCTTGTCCCGAGCATCG
Source organism: Xerocomus potaroensis (assembly GCA_038088895.1). NCBI lineage: Eukaryota > Fungi > Basidiomycota > Agaricomycetes > Boletales > Boletaceae > Xerocomus > Xerocomus potaroensis. The sequence goes on along the minus strand of JBBPJT010000327.1, from coordinate 3,934 downwards.
GGACGACCCAGAGGACATGACCAAAGACGCATAAAGAAGAAGAGAATGCGAGCGACAAGCAAAAGCAAGGCAGACGCTGCAGCCGCCATGAAGAGGGCGGAAAGGCTGGGAGCCTTTGCGAGGAGGAGAACAGACATGGTGGAAGGAGACGAAATGGACCGAGACGAGTTAGACCGTTAAGAAGTGACGGAGATGAGCCCAACGCAGACACGGACAGACGACACGGGCACTGACCCACGCACCGCAGCAATCTCTGACAGCGACCTACTTATTTTCTCTCGGCTAACTCCGACACGTTATCCACTTAACATTATTACGTCATATCCTCTTAATTAAAATCTGAACCAACCAAAACCAACTAAATGAACACAGCCCGTTGTACATGGTCATTTAAGCATGTCGAGTATCTATACCAGAGGGCACATATTATTTCTTGGAACGACCAAGGACATCCTGCACTGCTACCATTCACTCGTCAATCTCACGTACATGTCGTATAGTACGGACCTGACCCTAACCCCGCAAGCTTCTCGAGCTACTTATCCCCGCTCTACAATCTTGTCCCGCTCGTCCTCTTATTCTCTTATCTGTGATATGATAAACGACCGTCTCGGTTTGTTGCCACGTCTCCATCACAACTGGTGCAATCACGCTGATCTTGCCCCCCATTCATCTTGGGGTACGTGTGACACCGGAATTTATGCTCAAACCAGTTCTTCTTCACCCACGGCATCGCTGAATCAATCGCTTGTTCATTTCGAATGCAGTTCGGAACGCTTTCCATTCTCCGCCTGCAGAAAATAATTGGCCAAAAAGTCTAGTTCGCTTGGCATCTTCGCACATTGGACTGTTTTCGCACGCGACGTTAAAGGGGTCCTTCACTGTCGCCGACGACGATCTCCAATTACTATTTCAATTCCAGACGTCTTCATCCCCAACAATACCTTCTTCAATCGCCTTGATCTCTGTGGACCCACGTCAGCCATGTGTCCCCAAGGGCAGACATCTCGACGTACGAAGCGCAAGATGCAGCGAATGCATCCGAGAACGCGCGAAGTTGGCTGTATGCGGATCCAACTTTCAGACATTATGAAAGAGAGAGAGAACTTGCCCATTGCGATCCATAGCCTCGGATGTCCAGTCCTTCTCCATACTCCTTGCAATTCTCCTTCTACATCCAAACCCCACACCTTTCCTACCTTTCCTGCAACATCGGGCCCACACACCTCTCCTATCGAACTGCGAATATCTCCAAAGCTTCGCCACTCTTAACCCACTGCCACCATCCACCCTGATTCGTAGACTCACCCTGTTGCAAAAACAACGTGATCCGCCTGTAGCACTGTTTCATCTTCGAGCTCGACACCCATCTCCGTGAATCTACGGACAGAACCGCTTTTCACCTTAATCGTCCCGTTGATGATCTCTTGGCTTGTACCAGTGTCTGATCAAAACCATCAATTCGATTAGTCAAAAAAGTAGACATCACTCACCAATGTATAGTCCCCCGCCTCTTTGGAATGTCAACATCAAGAGACCCGCTCCATCCGGACCGGAATATGTCTGAAACCCGGCTTTTGTTAGGTTGTCAAGGAGTTCCCTATATGCCACGTTTTCGTGTGAACGCGCGCCATGGAAATGGGTAGTGCGACGTACTTGTCAATTCCGTTCGCCGTTGTCGCCACTGACGCTTTGAGTAAGCATTTCAGGGTTGCGAACGGTAACGCTACACCCAATATGTCTGCGAATTCGATCGGATAGTGTTCGTTGTATCTTTCTGGTATTTCGTGTAGCGAAAGGGCAGATGATCGATATCTCATGATCATTACAAGCAATTGAGTTTATTAACATACCCCCAAGAGAATTTTCGACAGCCTGCTGGGAAATCACATATGTGGGTGAACGCTGGATCCTATACTTATCAGTGGAAGGGTATTCTCAGAATAACTCAACAACGCATACATCGTCACATCGCACCCACGGCGAGAGAGGTCATGGGCTATATCATGGGCTACCAAAGCCTGAGCATGCACTCAAAACCGTGTCAAAATTGGTACGCCAGACCTGAAGTACCAGAACCGACAATGGCTACCTTCTTTCCTTGATAGTCCTCAGCTGATGTGAATTGAGTAGAATGCACGATGGAACCATGGTATAATTCCTAATCATTTCCGTTGATTTCAACCTGAGCCTGTGTACGAGGATAACCCACCTTTCCTGGGATATCGGGCATCTTTGGAAACCCACCACCAAAACCAGTAGCAAAAACGAGATGCTTGACTGTCATTATCCTCGTTACGCCTCCCCGATTGATGGAAACCTGCCATATTCTGGATTTTGCATCGAATCTCGTGCTCGTTATTGAGGAGCAAAGCCAAACATTGAGGTCGAGAGCCGTTACATAAGATTCGAGCCAGTCACCGACCTAGCGTAATAAGGGAATGTGTGAGCAAGGGAATCAAGAAGTACCTTGGAGGCATTGCAGTAAATAGGCCAGGTCTCCGGGTAACTGAAACCCACGATGTCGATAGCGATTCAAAAAATAGATCAATGTCTCCTTACTCCAAATATGGCATACGATTACTCCCTATTCTATTCAGATGGCGCAGACAGTATCCACCAGGCGGACTTACAAACAGTGTCGTGAAGACGGAGCGTATTGTAACGTGTCCTCCACTACCGGCGAGCGAGTCAGTTTAGCAATTTGGGACGAAACACGTTGAATCGCACACTATCACCAACCCGCCGGTGCCTGTCAAGAACGAGCGTAGAGACTCCAAGACAGCTCAATCTTGCTGCCACGCCAAGCCCGCTGTGACCGGCACCAATGATGAGCACTTTCGGATCGCCATCGCTAAACTCGATCTCCCGCCGTTGATGTCCCTCCCAGCTGTCGTAGTGTGGGACCCGTTCACGGGAAGCACCGATCTGCAGGATTGGCGACGGCGCTATCTGTCACATTGCCTGAGGTTATGATGAACACAGTAGACGACACGCCTTTTCGGGGTGTGTCTTGAGGGACTCGAGCCGGGTGAGCAATGACCAGGCTATCCAAGCGCCGCTCGAGGTAGGGACTAAGAAACCAACAGAGATACCCTTCCCATCCTTCGTCTCGAATCCAAAACAAAATCGAATGAATACCAGACCGGGGTATGGTTTGATGATTGTCGGCCCACGTATCGCGTCATTCAGGAGATGGAACGCGGACAGGCCAGTGGCTGCCAGACGGGCCTTTAACATGCGCTGGATGGAGGGACGACCACGGATTGTGCGTATGTCCCAGGTGAGTGTGAGGATGTCTTTCCAGAAACCGTGTTCGTGAAAGAGGGATACGAGTGAGTTGGTGTCTTGAGTTGAAACACTGGCCTCGAATGCAGAGAGCCAATCGGTAGCTTGTTCTAACGGCGATGCGGCATCGACGAGAGATGCATCTACACCGAGATGGTAGACGGTGGGGTCGTCAAAGGGAATGTCCAGGGAAGTCATTGAGTGAAATGAAGTGGCACAAACCCTTCCAGGCTCTTCCAGGCTCACTGAAAAGGAGTAATGTTTAGTGCAGTCCTTTATGGGCACTTGAAACACCTAACTTGATGACAAAACAATAGAATAACAGTAGATCAGAACAGTGGGATATGTAAAATACTACTTTGTAGCCATGTATGTACCACTTTCTGATAGCATGTTGTGGTGGATGTTGTGGGAATGAGCAACCTAAAAAGGGAGGAGCGCGCTAGAGTAGATGATACTCAGTCGCGCGCAAGGCAAACGGACTATGTATATTCACATAGAGTAGATGATACTACAACTAGGTTGGCATAAGTGTTTATAAGATAAACTTCAAAGAACATACCTCAGTCGCACACAAGGCAAATGGACTGAGGTGTTACTGTATGATATAAGTGCTTAAATATCAAAGAATCTAACTACCAGGCAC
>JBBPJT010000326.1:0-29524 GCA_038088895.1 Xerocomus potaroensis | reverse complement strand
GGGGTGGGGGGAAGTGGGGGAGGAAGCGCGAGAGGGGTTAGAGCTAGAGGGGGGGAGGGTGGGGCGGAAGGGGGAAGGTGGTATGCTGATTGAGCAGGAGAGAGGGCAATAGGAGAGCCTTCCTCCTCAGAGTCCAGAGGAGGAGAAGGGGTAGGAGCGCAAAAGCGATATTGATGGGAAGAAATGGCTGGAGCGTAGATAGCGTCTCAGCGAGGAGAAGCTGGTTCTTTTGTTATGCTTGTTGTAGTACTAAGGGACCTTCTAGTCGGTGGAGTAACCCAAGGACCTTAGAAGTTGCACTGGAAGGACTAGGAACTACACTGATATTGCGTAGAACTAGCTTACTGTTACTAGTACATGCGCTAGGTATTTATCTTACTGATATGTGCGAACGGACCAAGCAGTGTCTCCCTAAACAAGGCGACAAAACTATGGGGAACGATAACAGGAGATAAGAGAAAAGATGGGGACACGAGGATAACTCGAGGTTAGCCTAGAAAGGGAAGAGCGTCTGATATAATGGAAATGAAAAGGCCGTACGTACGGAAGAAAATAGAATTACAAACGGAAATGAAAAACTGTAACAGTCGCCTCGTCTTTGCGGCCGTTCTTCAAGACACCCCACTCTTCATGAGGATCTTAGAATCCCCAGTAACAGACGTTCCATTGGTGGACGCCTGTATGCTCTTCCTTACGCTATCCACTTTCCGTCTCGTGTTTAATGCCGCAACCCCCACTGACTGCCCTGCCATCTTAGCAGTGGAAGGGTCCACGTTGATAAGCCAAGCGAAGATCCAACTGTTGGATCTCCTTTATCGATTGGGACTGGGTTATGCCATCAACACCCTCCCTTTTGAACTCATAGGTCCAATCATACGCCCCTTCCTTCGTCATCTCCATCCCACAGTCTGGTTTGATTATCTCAATACCACCGAGGCCCCCGTTACTATAGACCCCATCTTGGCCCTTCCTCATTGGTCCATTGTTCCTCCTTCCAATCGGTCTCTCTCATCTGTCCCCTTGATGCTGGGGATTGTTACCCCCCCGAATCCATCCCCAACTGTCCGCCCTGTATCTCCTGACTCGCCGCCCCCTCCTCTACTCGATATTGACAATAACGTTATGCCAATACCTATTCCCCCCCCCTCTCTCCCTAACGTCCCCGTCGATCATCACACACCATCTCCTCCCGAACGACCAAAGAAAGATAGAAAAGGAAAGAAAAAGGCTATAGTAACTTCGTATGGTCTGCCCAGTTCTCCAGCATATCATCTATGTTCGGCAAAGAAGAAGGCAATGGCAATCCCTCGTATTCCCCCTATTTCCTCTTCCCCTTCCTTCCTCACCACTGTTGCTTCGTCTTCCTCTACCTTCGCTTACATCGACACACCGGCTCCTGCCCCCTCCTGGTATACACAATGCGAATGGTGCAGAGAATCAGACACCCATTTGGGTATCTGGTGTCCCAAACACACTTGTCCCTCGTGTAACGCTTACGCCCCTGGGCATTCGCTCCACAATTGCCCACAAGCTGCTTGCGTCTTCTGCCAAAAGCAACATTGGGGTTGCCCTTGTCCCCTCTATAAGTGTGGGCCGGACAGTTGTGACAAGTGTAATTCTCTTCCCTGGGGGGAATTATGTCCTCAACGAGTACGACGTGCTGAATTGGATGCTGAGCCTAACGACCCAGATGATGCAGATTATTCCTTCCTTGACAGGGAGTAAACAAAGGTCGGAGTCCTTTGTGCTAGAGTGGAGCTTATGTTACAAGTTTGTACATTTCTTTCCTTTACATGATTATCTTTCCACTTTTTTGCTTCGCCTTCATTTTGGATGCTATTTCTCTTTCTAGGTTAGTCATTCATTGATTACCTCATGTTCCCCATTATTCCCACTCCCATTGTTTACAAAGCGTTCCCCAAAACTTTACATCCTAGTATAGGAAGTGTACAGCTTGGTCCGTTCGCGTAGTAAGATAGGATAAATACCTACAGCACATGTACAAGTAGTCTCAAGCTAGTTCTATGCAATATCAGTGTAGTTCCTAGTCCTTCCAGTGTAACTTCTAAGGTCTCTAGGTTACTCTAGCAACTAGAAGGTCCCTTCTTAAACAAACACGTAACATTCTAGGCTTAGTTATTCATTGACTGTCTCATGTTCCCACACTTCCCATGTAATCTTCCCCAATGTTCCGTTTATAGCTATCATTGCTTGGTCCGTTTGCAGGTTGAGCATATATAAATACCCAGCAATCTGTATAGTAGCAGTAAGCTAGTTCTACGTAATCACATGTAGCTCCCTAGCCTCCAGAGTCCTCTCTTAAGGTTGAGCTTTCCACAAGGTCAACTAAGAGATCCTTGTTTCACATTTGCTATGTTAAAACATGTAACAAAGAACTAGCTTCTCACTAGCTTCTCACTAGCATCACTTCAGCCATTCCCCCTCACTGGTATTTTGCACCTCCACCTCTGTCCTCTGAAGCATTATCAGAGGACGACCCTATGCAATAGTTCTCTTCAGCAGAAGACACCCCTCTTATCCCTCCACCTCTCCTCCCCCATTTCCTGGATATGAATGACCCCACCACTCCCATACCTCTTCCCTCTGTTCCTTTCCCCCCCCTGCACCTATCCCAGCTGAGTCAAAGGCTGGCTTACCCATGGACTTCTCAGGAGAAACCGACGATGCCATTTGATGGAGTCTAGCTATGGCAGCCTATTTTTCGCTGAATCCCCAGCACTGTATCTATGAAGGGCCAAAGATGTTGGTCACGTTAAGCAAGTTGACAAAAGGATGAGGAAAGTCCTTTGCGGAGAAATGGTACAATCTCCTTGGGGATAAGAACATTTAGGATAAGAATAAAACATATGACTTGATGATGAAGGATTTTAGCAAGACATTTTATCCATACAATTTCAAGGAGGAGGCCCACTGAAAGCTGATGGCCACAAAACAGAACTTGCAAGATCGAGATGCAGGTTTTCAGAATTACTTAGCAGATTTCCAGCTGCATGCTGCTCAAAGCAGAATTCAAGATCAGAATATGCTTATTGATGCCTTCACCAGAGGACTTGATCTGTAGTTGAGTCAAATGATACTCTTCATGGGAGAACTACCCATAACTCTGGAAGATTGGGCAAAAGCCATGTCCAAATTCCATGCTCAGCAACAATGAATTCATACTCTTTGTGCTGGAGGGACCTTGTACTCCAACAGCAGTAGTGGAGTAGGAAATAGAGGGAGGGATCCAAATGCAATGGATGTTGACACCATTACCCTAACACCTGCAAATCAGGCAAAACACCTTTGCAAGAACTGATGCTTCGTCTGTCATAGGATTGGCTGCAAAGCCAATGTATATCGAGGAGGGGAAAATCAACCTCCCCTGAGGAGTAACAATTCCTTTCGTCGAACAACCCCTTTTTCCCCTCCATTGTCACCATCATTCCAAGTGGGACTGTCCACTGTTACTTGTAACCTCCCAATTCAAGCAGTAGCTACTACTCCAACTGCTACTCTGACTAAACTGGAACACTTCATCATGCAGTTAACAGAACAAGGAATGACAGCAGATCAAATTCATGCCATATTGGAAGCATGTTATACAGACAATGATGAGGTTAAAGAAGTGGCCAGAACTGAGCTGGCTAAAGCAAAAGGAAAGGATTTTTAGCAAGGAAGAAAAGATTATTGACCACCTCTCTTCCAGATGAAATAGCCACTGTACATAGAACTAGGATGACTGAGAAATCCATGAGAATCCCCCTTCGCTTATATAGTGCAAAAACCAAGGACGACACCCTTGCCTTGATTGACAGTGGGGCCACAGGCAGCTTCATTGATGAAAAATTTGCAAAACGAAACCGCTTACCCTTCCTTCAGTTAGTACAATCACGGATCGCCCGAAATGTTGATGGAACCATCAACAAAAGTAATCCCATTCGACATTATGTCTCAGTCACAATATGAATAGGTACCTAGGTCAAGCCCTGGACCTTCTTAGTCCTAACATTGGGAAAGGATCCTTTAATTTTGGGTTTTCCATGGTTATGAAAAGCAAACCCCATGATTGATTGGAGATCAGAAACATTTGTCCTCTCTGCCAAACCTGAAGAGGAATCTCTCAAGAATGAAATGAACTATCTCTTGACAAATATAAACTGGAAGCTAAGTGCCTTTTGGAAGAAACAATTCATCGAGGAAAATCTATCCCAAACTACTATCGCCACTCAACTTGTACAAGAAACAAATCTCACCCCACCAACAGTCCTTCCTCTCATATTTCAGGATTTCTCTGATGTATTCCACAATGCACAGGAAGGCCAACTACTACCCTTGTGCCCATTTGATCATATCATCACCCTTACACCTAACTTCATCCCAAAGGTGGCAAAAGTATACCCTTTCAATCCAAAGGAAAAAGAAGCATGCCAAACTTTCCTTACTGAGTGTTATGGTTTACTTGACAATGGCACGTATACATTTCTTCCTTTGCTTGGATGCTCTTTTCTTTCTAGGCTTAGTCATTTGTTGACTGCCTCATGTCCCCACTTTTCCCACGTTCTACCCTTAGCCCTACCCCAAATGTTCCTCTTTTAGCTTAGCATAGCTTGGTCCGTTCACCGTAAGGACTAGTATGAATACTCTGCGATATGTACTTGTACACCAAGCTAGTTCTATGCAATCATACGTAGTTCCCTAGCCTCCAGAGTCCTCTCTTAAGGTCAATCTATTTGACTAAGGGATCCCACTGTCCACCACGAGTAACGAACTACATAAAAAGCATAACAAAGAACTAGCTTCCCACTAGCTGAAAGCTAGCATCGCTTCAGCCATTCCTCCTCGACAATTCTTCACACCTCCTCCTCCCTCAGCATCTTCATCCAAAGAAGACAAGACATCCTTACAGCAGTACTCCTCCGCTGAAGATACTCCTCTCATCCCCCCTCCCCCACTCCCTACCATGAACGACCCTGCTGCTCCTGCTCCCCCCCCTCCCCCTATTGCTGCTGCCCAAGGACCAATCCCTGCCAAATCCAAGGCAGGGTCACCTGCCAACTTCTCTGGCGAAACGGATGATGCCATTCGATGGAGCTTGGCCATGGTGGCCTATTTCTCACTCAACCCTCAGCACTATGTCTATGATGGACCAAAGATGTTGGTCACGTTAAGCAAGTTAATGAAAGGACGAGGAAGGTCCTTTGTGGAAAAATGGTACCACATCCTTGGAGACGACACTATCAGGGATGAAGATAAAACCTACGACTTGTTGATGAAGGATTTCAGCAAGACATTTTATCCCTACAATTTTAAAGAGGAAGCTTGCCGAAAGTTGTTGGCGACCAAGCAGAATCTGCAAGATCGGGATGCAGGATTCCAGACTTATCTTACCGACTTCCAACTCCATGCCGCACAAAACAGAATCACTGATCAGAATACCCTTATCGATGCTTTTGCAGGAGAATTAGACCCTCAAATCAGTCAGATGATCCTCTCCATGGCGGAGCTCCCAGCCAGTTTAGAAGAATGGGTGAAGGCAGTGTCCAAGTTCCATGCACAGCAACAACAAATCAGGGCTCTCTGTTCTGGAGGAACATTACAATGGACACAACAGAGTGGAGGAAGACGTGACCCCAACACAATGGATGTCAATGCAGTAACTCTTACCCCTGCAAATCGCGCGAAACATCTGAGAGAAAACAGATGCTTCGTTTGTCATAGGATCGGTTGCCAGGCTAGCATGCATCGTAACAGTGGTGAAGGAAGGACTCCCCCTTGAAACAACAATCCATTCCGCCGAACCCCTACTGCCACATCCCCATCAACACCCACTAATCAAGCAGGGCCTTCTACAATTTGGCATCTCCCTGTTCAAACTATTGCCATGTCTACTACTCTAGACAAGCCCATCCCCGTTCCAACAAAGCTCGATCATTTTATCACTCAATTGACTGAGCAAGGAACCACTGCCGATCAAATCCACACTGTCCTAGAGGTGTGTTATACAGATAATGAGGAAGTTGAAGAAATAGCGTGAACAGAATTAGCCAAGGCAAAAGGAAAGGATTTTTAGCAAGGAAGAAAGGATCATCAATCGCCTCTCTTCCCGATACTATAGCAACTGTACATAAGACTGGGACTACAGAGAAATCCATGCATATTCCCCTTCACCTTTACAGTGCTACCAAAAAGATTGATATCACCACCCTCATCGACAGCAGGGCGACGGGAAGCTTTATTGACGAGTCTTTCACAAGAAAACATCAATTGCCACTATGGAAGTTGACTGAAACACGAATTGTCCGAAATGTGGATGGAACAATCAACAAGAGTAATATCATCCGATATAGCATATCTATCGCAATAAAAATAGGAACATGGGTGAAACCATGGACATTCCTGGTCTTAACCATACAACAAGACCCTATCATTTTAGGGCTACCTTGGCTGTGGAAGGCAAACTCCCTCATCAATTGGGGACGAGGAACGTTTGCCTTACCAGGATGGCCCACAATGGAGGAGGATGAAGAAGTCAACCACCTGTCAACCAACATTGACCACAAATTGGGAACCCTTTGGAAAAAGAGATATCGAATGGACAAAGTATTCCATACAACGTTGGCCACTCAATTAGCTCAAGAAAAATCCCCTGGTCCCATGATAGAACTTCCTACAGGTTTTCAAGAGTATAAGGATGTGTTTGGCGAAATCAAAGAAGGACAATTACCTCCTTCCCAGCCATTCAACCATATGATTATCCTAACTCCGAACTTTGTTCCAAAAGTAGGGAAGATTTATCCCCTTAACCTGAAGGAAAAGGAGGCGTGCCAAGCTTTCCTGGAGGAAAACTTGAAAACTGGATGAATAGTTCCTTCATCCATGTCAAGACTACCGTTATCTAAATGAACATATGGTGAAAAACGCTTATCCCCTTCTGTTAATCTCATCATTAGTAGATCAACTCAAAGGGTCCAAAATCTTTACTAAATTTGATGTTTGATGGGGATATAATAATGTCCCCATCTATCCTGAAGATCGTTGGAAAGCTGCATTCATTACCCTGTTTGGCCTCTATGAGCCAACTGTTATGTTTTTTTGGCCTTTGTAACTCTCCTGCCACCTTCCAAGCTATAATGAACCACATTTTCTGGAATTACCTCGCCGAAGGATGTTACGATAATGTTCTGGATCTGCCAGTTTTCCCCTAGTGTTGGGGTTATTCGTGAAGACACCGTCGTCTCTTCTTTCATCCCTGTCAATAGATCTCCCTGTCTGACTAGTTGCCTATACTAGTGTCAGACCGTTATGCTAGATCCTTGTCGTCAGATCATGATCTGATGGCCGATACCCCTTTGATATTGGATCATCATCCGATATCCGTTATGCTTACGTGTCAGTGCATGTTGCCCGACATGGACTTCCTTCTTGATCGGGTGTACCCTTGACCCCGATCTATTCTTATGTAGTTTTCCCACACAGCGAGTAACCGCCATGCTTCTATTGTTCTTGTGGCTTACTTCTTCTCCCCACGAGGTGTGCTTCTTGCTTCCTAGGGTTTAGGGCTTACCCTTGGATTTAGGGTATTTCCATACGTAGCGTATTAGGTAACCTGGTCTGTGTGTGACCCTAGTTGGTATATATAGGGTAGTACTTAGTCAAGCTGAACCCTAAATTCAGCTTTAACTTCAGGATCATTCCCTTTATCTCAAGTTATCCAAATGTGTCTTCGATGCAGCAGAAGTGGAATACCTAGGGATGATGGTGTCAGCTGACCACATCCGAATGGATCCTACTAAACTCTCTGCCATTCGAGATTGAGAACCCCCTAAGACCATCAAGGGAATCTGATCCTTCCTGGGCTTCTGTAACTTCTATTGGAAGTTTATCCTGAACTTTTCTCTACTTGCCGCCCCCCTCCACTCTCTCACTAGGAAGGATACTCTCTGGCAATGGACACCTGCTTGCACTGCTGCCTTTCACTCACTGAAAGATTGCTTCCTTTCTTCCCCGGTCCTTACACTCCCTGACCTCACGAAGCCTTTCCTCATTATGACTGATGCTTTGCTGGTTGCTACCGGTGGAGTTCTCATGCAGCGTGATGGCAATGGGGACCTCCACCCCTGTGGGTATCTCTCCCATACGCTATCCCCCGTGGAACATAATTATGACATTTACGACTGCGAACTCTTGGCTGTCATCCATGCTCTCATGGAATGGTGTTACTACCTTCAGGGGACGGGCCACCCAGTCAAGGTGTATACCGATCATAAAAACCTCACCTACTTCCGCCAGCCTCACCGTTTTTCCCACTGTCAAGCTTGATGAATGCTTTTCCTGCAAGACTTCAACCTCAAGTTCTCCATCCAGCCAGGTTCTGCTATGGCTCCTGCGGACGCCCTTTCCTGTGCCACTGCAGTCTCTACCAATCGGGACAATGCCAATATCACTCTTCTCCCTCCTGACCTCTTTGTCTCCACCATCGATCTTGCCCTTGCCCAGAAAATTTGCCTTTTCTTTTCCTCCAACCCCCTCGTTTTTTCTGCTCTTTCTCGTATGGCTGAGAGTTCTCCTCTCTTTCCCTGCTCCTCTCTCGCTGATTGGTCTTTCACCAACAGGTGCCTCTACTACCACCACCATCTCTATATTCCTCCTGACGCCCGCCACTCCCTCATCTCTGCCATCCACTCCTCTCCCACTGGTGGGCATGGGGGTATCTTTCATACCTTGGCTCTTCTCTGCCGTGACTACTGGTGGCCTGGTATGCCCACTTTCGTCCATTGCTATGTCCTTGGCTGTCCCTTTTGCCAGTCTTCCAAGGTCAACACTCACCCGTCTCTCCCTCCTCTCTCTCCCCTTGCTTCTCTTGTGACTCACCCTTTCTAGCAGCTCTCCATCAATCTCATTTCCACTTTTCCCCCCGTTGGTGCTTTTGATACTGTTTTGGTCATGGTTGACCATGACCTTAGTAAGAGGGTATTTTTCCTCCCTTGTTCCAAATCGATTGATGCAGTGGGAATCACAAAACTCTTTTACACCCACATCTTCCCCATTGTAGGGCTATATGACCGACTAATTTCTGATCAGGGCCCTCAATTCACCTCCACTTTCGCTCGCGAGCTAGCACACCTCCTTCACTATGATGTTGCCCTCTCTTCTGCCTACCACCCACAAACTAACGGCAAGATGGAATGAGTGAACCAGGAACTTGAAACTTACCTTCGCCTCTTTTGTCAGGACAACCCACAAACATGGGTAGACCTCTTACCAATGGCACAGTTCACACACAATTCTTCTGTTCATTCCATCACCCAATACACCCCGTTCTCATTAATGATAGGTTATGAACCACGAGGATATCCACTGATAGGAAAAACATTCATCCCAGCCCTTTCAGAAAGGTTGTCTTCCCTTGAAAAAGCACAGAAAGAAGCAATAAGTGCCCATCAAGTAGCTCAGCAATTGATGCGAGAGCACATTCATAGCAAGTTCCGCCCCTGGAAGGTTGGCAATAAGGTGTGGCTAGAAGCCAAGAACTTACGACTGAGTTCTTCTTGGCGAAAATTAAACCCACTCCATGAAGGGCCATTTGAAATCACCAAGGTCGTCTCCCCTATGGCATATCAATTAAGGCTATCCCCTACTTGGCGAATCCATGATGTCTTCCATGCCTCTCTCTTATCTTCTTATCGCATGACTGCAGAATATGGAACTCCGACACTATGCCCACCCCCAATGGAGATAGACAGAGATGATGTATGGGAAATTGAGCGCATTTTACAACACAAGGGACCTCCATGGAATTGCCATTATCTCATCAAATGGAAGGGATATTCTTTAGCTGAGAATACCTGGGAACTGGAATGGAACTTAACTGGTGCATGGACCATCCTCTTTGCATATAAAAAGAAACACCTTCTCTCCTGATGATCCTCACCTCTCGACCTCAGCCCCTCTTCATCACGATGCCCCCTACTCGTAACGTCTCCCCCCCCACTATGTCAATCTCTGCCCATCTTATCCCCACCATCTTCCCTATCAAAATCAACTTCCTCCCTGAGTTAGCTTGGGCTCTTATCTTTTCAACTGTTTTACAAGATGCCCCTCTCCTTGCACAAGCAATGGAGTCACCTATCATAGACATGGCACTCAAAGAAGCCTGTCAGTTATACCTCACCATGGCTATGCTTCATCTTGTATTTAATTTCGCCACTCCCTCTGATCGTCCCCCTATTCTTGCCGCACAAGGGACTACCTGTCTCACAGACGCACAAGGATGAATCCTCTCCCTTCTATATCGCCTAGGGCTGGGGTATGTGTTAAACTCCTTCCCTTTCGACATAATCGGCCCCCTGGTTCGCCCCTTCTTGATCGTCTTACACCCCATGTTGTGGTATGCATATCTCTGTGTGGAGGAATTACCAGTTCACATCGCCCTGATCACCTTCTTCCCCCCGATTCCACTCCAACTCTCCCTATCCCTTCCTCTCCTCAAAGAAGACGAAGACCAAACAGCAACTCCAAACATGCCAGGAGGATACGTCTCTCTCCTCTCCACCTCCTCCTTCATTGTCAAGGAAGAGGAAGACAACTCTACCCCTTTACCTGTCCCCACTCCACTCCCAGTCATCCCTCACGATCGGTCAACCCCTTCTCCCCCTCAGAGATCCCCTTCGCAAAAGAAAAAGGGGGGGAAGAAGAAGCTCATCTCCTGCATACAATCTTTGCCTGAGGCCCACCACATCTTGTCCCTCTCCTGCACCACCACACTCACCTTCCCCCACCATTGACCCCTTTTCCATTTGTGAATGGTGTGGGGAAAAGGACACTCACTTAAGTATTTGGTGTCCAAAACATCAATGCCCTACATGCAACGCCTTTGCAGCCGGCCATCTCTTGCAGAATTGCCCCTCTGGCATATGTCCCTATTGTGCCAAGAGTCACTGGGGGCAGACTTGCCTCTTGTATCATTGTTGTCCCAACAGTTGTGATGAGTGCTGGGCACTGGTTTGGGGGGAGTTGTGTCCCAAGAGAATTCATGCACAGGAACTTCTTGACGAGGAAAAGATCCTCCATGATGAGTTGGACGATTACACCTTTTATGATAAAGAATGAAGGTAAAGGCTCGGTGATCCTTTCAGCTAGTTGGGGCTTATGTTACAGTTTACTTGACGATGGCACATGTATGTTTCTTCCTTTGCTTGGATGCTCTTTTCTTTCTAGGCTTAGTCATTCATTGACTGCCTTGTGTCCCCACTTCTCCCACGTTCTACCCTTAGCCCTACCCCAAATGTTCCTCTTTTAGCTTAGCATAGCTTGGTCCGTTCACCGTAAGGACTAGTATGAATACTCTGCAATATGTACTTGTACACCAAGCTAGTTCTACATAATCATACGTAGTTCCCTAGCCTCCAGAGTCCTCCCTTAAGGTCAATCTATTTGACTAAGGGATCCCACTATCTGCCACAAGTAACAAACTACATAAAAAGCATAACACTGAGAACCTAGCAACAGGGAAAATCATTCCTTCCTCATCTCCACAAGCCTTGCCCTTCTTCTTTGTCCCTAAGAAGACTGGAGACCTCCGTCCTT
This sequence comes from Xerocomus potaroensis, assembly GCA_038088895.1. NCBI lineage: Eukaryota > Fungi > Basidiomycota > Agaricomycetes > Boletales > Boletaceae > Xerocomus > Xerocomus potaroensis. Next base: position 17,935 of record JBBPJT010000326.1, on the reverse strand, counting down.
GTCAGGATTATCAGTACCTCAATGAGCATACAGTGAAAAACACCTACCCTCTCCTGTTAATCTCTTCCTTGATTGACCAACTCAGAGGATCCAAGATTTTCACCAAGTTCAACATCCATTGGGGGTATAACAATGTTCTTATCCACCCCAATGATCGATGGAAGGCAGCCTTTATCACCCCCTTTGGCCTCTTTGAACCCACTGTCATGTTCTTCAGTCTATGCAACTCCTCTGCCACCTTTCAGGCCATGATGAACCATCTCTTTCATGATTATCTCACCGAAGGATGGTTGATCATTTACATGGATGATATTCTTATTCACTTGACGGAACTTACTCTCCATCACCATCGTACCCATCTCATCCTTTCATGATTGAGGGAACACTCCCTTCACCTCAAATTATCCAAATGTATCTTTGATGCATCAGAGGTAGAATATCTTGGAATGATCATTTCCTTTGATCACATCTGTATGGACCCAACTAAACTCATTGTGATATGAGAGTGGATGCCACTGAAATATGTTAAGGGGGTTCATTCCTTTCTAGGCTTTTGCAATTTTTACTGAAAATTTATCCCTAATTTATCCTTCATCACCTCCCCTCTCCATACCCTCACCCACAAAGATAATTTCTGGGAATGGACTCCTACTTGTGAAGCAGCCTTCCAATTGCTCAAAAAACACTTTCAATCTACCCCAGTCCTTACCCTTCCAGATCTTACTAAACCGTTTGTGGTAATAATGGATGCCTCTCTTGTGGCGATGGGCAGTGTCCTCATGCAATGAGATGACAATGGCGATCTTCACCCTTGTGCTTATCTCTCTCATTCCCTCTCCCCTGCTGAGCGGAATTATGACATCTATGACTGAGAACTTCTCACTGTCATCCATGCCCTCATCGAATGGCGCCACTACCTACAAGGAACTGGTCATCCTGTGGAAGTTTATACTGACCATAAAAATCTTGCCTACTTCCAACAACCCCACTGCCTCTCTTGCCACCAAGCCCGTTGGATGCTCTTCCTTCAGGACTTTGACCTTAAGTTTTCTGTGCAGCTGGGCACTGCCATGGGTCCTGCCAATGCCCTCTTCCATTCCTCCCATATCTCTACTGCTGGAGACAATGCTGATGTCACCCTCCTCCACCCTGACCTTTTTATTGCTGCCATTGACACCGCTCTTGCCCACAAACTCCATCTCTCTTCCTTCTCTGACCCTCTTGTCCTTTCCACTCTTTCCCACATGGCTGACAGCTCTCCCCTTTTTCCTTGATCTTCTCTCTCTGATTGGTTGTATGATGATGGCCATCTTTACTACTGCTGTTGCCTCTATGTTCCCCCTTCTGTCTGCCATTCCCTCATCTTCTCCGTCCATTCGTCCCCTGCCAGCGGCCATGGTGGTATCTTCTGTACCTTTGCACTCCTCCACCATGATTATTGGTGGCCAGGTCTCCCTATCTTCGTCCATCGGTGTTACAGTTTTACAACAGGACGCCCAGTGTCCATCTTAACATTGGGGTCCTTAGTCTAACGGTTCATTTCCTCATCCTATTCCCCGCCCCTCCCTATGGTATATGATTAGATTCTCCTCGGGTTATATGTTCCTGACCTTAGGATAATGCTTGTCTCCAAGGTCGTCTGTATTCCTACCACATGCGGTACACGTGTTTGCCATGAGGCTTCTTTGCTTCTATCTCATGGCCGTTCCTGTTAGTAAGCTTACCTCGTGTTGTGCCCAGGGTTATGGGCACTTCCCCATTAGGTCAACCCTTGCACCAGGGTTGAGGGTTTCCCTTACATAGTGCGTAGTCAGCATGGTCTGTGCGCCATGGCTGGTAGTATATATAGAGTAGCACTTCTTGTAAGATACCTTAAGCTTAATCTCACCGTTACATCGCCTAAGTGTGGGCTAGTAATTCTTTGTGGCTCCATCCTCACTCCGCCGCCGTGCCCTGAGGATTCCTTCATCATCCATTCCTCCGTCATCCCAGCCCATGCCCTTGACAGCTCTATCATTCACCATCACGATCATCTCTGTCGTTGTCTTTGTTCTCACGACTATCCTCGTGGACGTCGTGCTATCAGTCTTCACCTCACTCGCCATTTTCATCGTAGTCGTCTATCTTGTTGTTGCCCTTGTAGTTGCCGCCATTCAGAGTTATTGGCTCACTATGTAACAGTCGGTTTGTCCTCAGCTGTTCCCTTTGCCAGTCATCTAAAGTCAATACCCACCCTTCTCTCCCTCCTCTTTCCCCTTTTCCTTCTCTGGCTGTTTGCCCCTTCCAGCAACTCTTGGTTGACCTTGTCTCTGGTTTTCCTCCTGTCGGCTCTGTTGATTCTGCCATGGTTGTGGTCAACCATGGGCTTAGTAAGGGGGTATTCTTTCTCCCTTGTTCAAAATCCATCAATGCAGCAGGTGTTGCCCACCTCTTCTACACCCATATTTTCCCTTTTGTTGGTCTACATGACCAGATAATCTCTGATCGAGGACCTAAATTTGCTTCAGCGTTTGCACAGGAGTTAGCCCGTCTCCTACACTATGATGTTGTTCTCTCCTCTGCTTACCACCCCTGGACCAACAGTGAAACTGAATAAGTCAACCAAGAACTGGAGACCTATCTTTGCCTCTTCTGCCAGGATAATCCACACACTTGGCCTGACTTACTCCCGATGGTGCAATTCACACATAACTCATCCACACACTCCATTACCAAATGCACTCCTTTCTCCTTGATCTTAGGATACAAACCATGGGCTTACCCATCTCTTGGAAAAATGTTTGTTCCAGCCCTCATAGAATGGCTGACTCTCCTTGATATGGCTCAAACAGAAGCCATCAGCACCCATCAACTTGCCCAACAATTTATGAGAGAACAAATCTGCAGCAAGTTCTGGCTGTGAAAAGTCGGAGATAAGGTGTGGTTGGAAGTGAAAAACTTACAACTGAGTTCCCCCTGGAAGAAACTTAACCCTCTTCGTGAAGGCCTGTTTGAAATTGCAAAGGTCATTTCTCCTATGGCATATCAGTTATGCCTCCCACCAAAATGGTGAATCCATGATGTCTTCCATGCTTCTCTCCTATCGACCTATCGGGAAACAGTGGAGTATGGGAAACCCATGTTACGCCCCCCCCAATGGAGGTAGAGGGAGATGAGGTGTGGGAAGTTGAGTGGATCATATGGCATAAAGGGCCAATTGGGAAGCAAAAGTACTTCATCAAATGGAAGAATTATTTGATGGCCGAGAACACTTGGGAACCAGAATGGAACTTATCTGGTGCATGGGCCATCCTGCAAATGTATAAGAAGAATCATTTCCTCTCGTCATAACTATCCCCTCCTCCCTCACCTATTCCTTCATCACAATGCCCCCCATTTGCAATAGGTCCCTTGTATCCACAAACTCCACCCATCTTGTACCGTCTGTATTCCCCATTTGGATCAATTTCCTCCCGGAACTAGCACATCACCTCATCTTCTCCACCATGTTACAAGATGCCCTGCTACTCACACAGGCAATGGAGTCTCCAATCATGGACGTAGCATTGGAAGAAGCTTGTCAACTCTACCTTACCACCACTATGCTCTGCCTCATCTTCAATTTTGCTACTCCATCTGACTGCCCCCCCATCTTTGCTGCGCAGGAAACAACCTGTCTTACCACTACAAGAGGACAAATACTTTCTCTCCTCTTCCGATTGGGGTTAGGCTATGTATTAAACACCTTCCCTTTCGAAATCATAGGCTCTCTTGTCTGCCCCTTCCTAGTGGTGATGCATCCATCTTCCTGGTACAAATATCTTCGTTTGCAAGAACTTCCCATACGGGTTGCCCCCATCACCTCCTTTCTCCCCATTCCTCTCCAACTCTCTCCTACCCTTCCTCCACTTGAAGATGTCACCATGGATCCCCATATGCCAGGGGAATATACATCACCCCCAACGACTCCTGCATCACTCTCACACTTTGTCAAATGTGAGGACAATGAATCAACTCCCATGCCCATTCCCTCTTGAGATTTCCCAACCATTCCCCGTGACTGGCCAACCCCTTCTCCCCCACAACGAGCCTCACTGACAAAGGAAAAAGGAAAGAAGAAAAAGAAACAGGTAGTATCAACCCCTTTTGGTCTTCCTTCTTCCCCCACCTACCACTTATGCTCCTCGTCCAAAACGACCAAGCTGACCAATCCATCACCCTCACCTTCCTCTTCTTCCACCATCGACCCCTTTTCCATCTGTGAATAGTGCAGAGAAAAGGATACACACCTAAGCATCTGGTGCCCACAATATCAATGCCTGTTGTGCAATGCATTCACAGCAGGACATCTACTTGCAAACTGCCTGTCTGGTCTCTGTCCCTATTGTGCAAAAAGTCATTGGGGACAAACTTGCCCCCTCTATCGTTGTGCACCAAACGGCTGTGAGGAATGTCACTCCTTGGCCTGGGGCAAATTATGCCCAAAAAGAATCAGGGCACACAAGCTTGCTGAAGAAGAGAAGGTGCTTCATCAGGAGTTAGAGGATTATACGTATGTGGATCGGGATTAAAAGGTTTGGTGATCCTTTTGGCTAGCTGAGGCTTATGTTATGGTTTTTCTTGTTTCACCTGTCCATCGCCTTTTCTTTGTTCTTAGTCATGCATGGTTCTTTTGCCATTTCTTGGACACTCTCTTCTTTTAGGCTTAGTCATTTGTTGACTGCCTCGTGTCCCCACATTTCCCACATAATCTTCCCCAATGTTCCATTTATAGCTGTCATCACTTGGTCCATTCACAGGTTGAGCACATATAAATACCTAGCAATCTGTATAGTAGCAGTAAGCTAGTTCTATGCAATCACATATAGCTCCCTAGCCTCCAGAGCCCTCTCTTAAGGTCAAGCTTTCCACAAGGCTGACTAAGAGATCCTTGCTTCATGTTTGCTACGTTAAAATATGTAATATTGGTAAAAGATCCATCCAGGTCTGTGGATTGTCTTGGCAGAACAGCCAGAGATAAGTTTCAAGTTCTTGATTTACTCATTCAGTTTCTCCATCTGTTTGAGGATGATAAGCAGAGGAGAGTGCAATGTCATAGTGAAGCAGTCAAGCTAACTCTTGTGCAAAGGCGGAAGCAAATTGAGGTCCTTGATCAGAGATTACTTTCTCATGTAAACCAACAATGGGAAAGATATGAGTATAAAAAAGTTGTGCAATGCCTGCTGCATTGATCGACTTTGAGCAATAGAGGAAAAATACCCCCTTACTAAGGCCATGGTCAACCACAACCAAAACTGAATCCAAAAGGCCAACCAGGGGAAAAGCAGAAACGAGATCAACAGAGATTTGTTAGAAGGGATGGACAGCAAGGGAAAGAAGAGGGGAAAGAGGAGGAAGAGAGGGGTGAGTATTGACTTTGAAGGACTGGCAGAGGGGGCAGCTGAGGACAAAATGGTGAACAAATGTGGGCATGCCAGGCCACCAATAGTCATGGCAGAGGAGAGCAAGGGTGTGGAAAATCCTGCCATGACCGCCAGCAGGAGAGGAGTGGATGGCAGAAACGAGAGCATGGTGGGCAGATGGGGGAATATAGAGATGGCGGTGATAATACAGATGACCATCGTTGAAGGACCACTCAGCGAAAAAGGAGTGGGGAAAGAGAGGAGAGCCCTCAGCCATGCAGAAGAGGGCAGAGAAGATGAGAGGATTGGACAAGGAGAAAAGGCGGATCTTCTGTGCTAGGGCAGAATCAATAATGCCAACAAAAAGGTCAGAAGGAAGGAGAGTGACATCAGCATTATCATGGAGGGTTGGAACAAGGGAAGAACAGGAAAAAGCATCAGCAGGTCCCATGGCAGAACCAGGTTGGACAGAGAACTTTAGATCAAAATCTTGGAGGAAGAGCATTCAGTGTGCCTGCTAGCAAGAGAGGTGATGAGGTTGACAGAAGTAGGAGAGATTTTTGTGGTCAGTATAAATCTCAACTGGATGATCCGTTCCCTGGAGATAATGTCGCCATTCGACAAGAGCATGAATAATGGCAAGAAGTTCTTGGTCATATATGTCATAATTCTATTCTGCAGAGGAAAGAGTATGAGAGAGATAGCCACAAGAGTGAAGATCCCCATTGATATCACATTGCATCAAAACCCCACCCATTACAATAAAAGAAGCATCAGTCATTACAATGAATGGTTTTGTGAGATCAGGAAGAGTGAGAACTGGTGAGGTGAGGAAAAGTTGTTTGAGTGATTGAAATACAGTGTCATAGGCAGGCATTCATGCCTAGAGATGGTCCTTCTGAGTGAGCAAGTGCAAGGGAGTGGCAAGAAGGGAGAAATTCAGGATAAACTTCTGATAGAAGTTACAAAATCCTAAAAAGGAGTGCACCCCTTTCACAGTTTTGGGTGGCATCCACTCCTTGATGGCAGTTAGTTTGGTGGGATCCATTTGAATGTGATCAAAGGAAACCATCATCCCAAGATATTCCACCTCAGCTGCATTAAAAATACATTTTGACAATTTGAGATGGAGAGAATGTTCATGTAAACAGGAGAGAATTAGATGGGTGTGATGATGGTGAAGAGTCAACTCATTGGAATGGATTAAAATATTATCCATGTAAATCACTAGCCACCCTTCTGCAAGATAGTCGCAAAAGAGGTGATTCATCATTGCTTGGAAGGTAGCAGGGGAGTTACATAAGCCAAAAAACATGACAGTCGGTTCATAGAGGCTGAATAGGGTGATGAATGCAGCTTTCCATTGATCATCGGGATAGATGAGGATGTTGTTATATCCCTATTGGATGTCAAACTTCATAAAGACCATCAACCCTTTTAGTTGATTGATAAGGGAAGAAATGAGGGGTAGGGGGTAAGCATTTTTGACTGTATGCTCATTCAAATATCAATAATCTTGACAAGGGCAGAGGTCCCTGGTTTTCTTTTGGACAAAAAAGAATGGAGGTGCCTGGGAGGAGGAAGAAGAGACAATCCTCCCTGCTTTGAGATTTTCATCAAGGAATTCCCAATAGGCTTCTCTTTCCTTCAGATTGAAAGGATAGACCTTGCCTACTTTTGGAATAAAATTGGGAGTGAGTGTGATGATGTGGTCAAATGGACGAGAGGGTGGCAATTGGCCTGTTTTTATTTCCTCAAAGACATCCGAGTATTCCTGAAATGTAGGGGGAAGAGTAACTGGTGTGGCGACAAGTTTTTCTTGAGCAAGTTGTGTGGCTAAGGTAGTCCAATAAAGGGTTTCTTGTCAAAAATGTTTCTTCCAGAGATTACCAAGTTTTTGGTTGACGTTTGTTGAGAGATAGTTTATTAAGTTCTCATTTTCTTCTTCTTCATTGGGCCATCCAGGTAGGATGAACGTCCCTGATCCCCAATTGATCAATCGGTTTGCTTTTTGTAACCATGGTAACCCAAGGATAATAGGTTCATTTCAAATGGTGAGGACCAGAAAGGTCCAGGATTTGACCCAGGACCTGATTCGTATTGCCACTGAAACACAATATTGGATGGTGTTGCTTTTATTGATGGTCCCATCCACATTTTGTGCAATGCACGGTTCAGTTAGAGGTGTAAGGGGTAAGTGATGTCGTTTTACAAAAGACTCATCAATGAAACTTCCAGTTGCTCTGCTATCAATGAGAGCAGAGGCATTGACTGTTACAATTTTCCTTCACTGTGTTCCTTACTTCGTTGGCTAGTCGTTTATGTCCATACCCTTTTCATTTCCATTTCATTTCCGTTATCATCAGACACTATTCCCCTTCTAGGATCACCTCATGTTATCCTCATGTTCCCAACTCTTCCCTTTGACTAGGTCTGGTGATCCCCATAGTTTTGTCAAGCTTAGTTTAGAAGGCATAGCTTGGTCTGTTCGCTGTTTCCCATAGTATAAAGACGTAGTGCATGTATTAGTAACAATAAGCTAGTTCTACGCAATCAAGTGTAGTTTCCTAGTTCTTCCAGTGTCACTTCTAAGGTCTCTGGGTTACTCTAGTGACTAGAAGGTTCAATCTACACAAGCGTAACATTGACCTTCATATTTGGACTGTACAGATGGAGAGATTCTCATAGATTTCTCAGTGGTCCCAGTCCTATGTACAGTTGCTATTGTATTGGGAAGAGAGGCAGTCGAAGATCCTTTTTTCCTTGCTAAAAATCCTTTCCTTTTGTCTTGGCCAGTTCGGTTCTGGCTACTTCTTTGACTTCCTCGTTGTCAGTGTAGCATGCTTCTAACACAGCATGAATTTGCTTGGCCATTGTTCCTTGTTCCATTAATTGTGTGATGAAATGGTCAAGCTTGGTTAGAGTAGCAGTGGTTGGAGTAGCGGTAATGGCACAGACTGGAAGATTTCTGATAGCATTAGATGTCCCAGCCAAAGTTGATGCTGATGGAGTAAAAGGGGCAGTTTGGCGAAAGGGGTTGTTGTTGTGAACCAGGTTTTAGATTTCCCCTCCTCTGTGAACATTGGCTCTGTAGCCAATCCTGTGACAAACAAAACACTGATTCTCCCTAAGATGTTTGGCTCTATTTGCAGAAGTCAAGGTGATGGCATCCACATCCATAGCATTAGGATCTCTTCCTCTTCCACCACTTCCTCCTCTGTTTATCTGTAAAGTTCCACCAGCATGAAGAGCCCTAATACATTGTTGTTGGGTGTGGAATTTTGACACCACCTTTGCCCATTCTTCTAGTGTGGTGGGAAGCTCTCCCATTGAAAGTATCATTTGGCTTAATTGGGAGTCTAATCCCCCAGCAAACACGTCAATAAGGGTGTTTTGATTGGTTATGCTGCTTCAGGCAGCATGGAGTTGGAAGTTGGTGAGATAGTTTTGAAATCCCACTTCCCAATCTTGGAGATTCTGTCTTGTTGCCATTAACTTTCAGTGAGCCTCTTCCTTAAAGTTGTAGGGGTAGAATGTCTTGCTGAAGTCTTTCATCATCAAGTCGTAGGTCTTATTCTCATCTTGAATATTCTCATCTCCTAGAATATGATACCATTTTTCTGCAAAGGACTTTCCTCGTCCTTTTGTCAATTTGCTTAGTGTGACCAACATTTTTGGTCCATCATAGATGTAGTGCTGTGGGTTCAAGGAGAAGTATGCTGCCATAGCTAGACTCCATCAGATGGCATTGTCAGTTTCACTGGAGAAATCAGCAGGTAATCCAGCTTTTGATTTGGCTGGAAGAGGTGCTGGAGGAGCAACAGGGGGAATGGGTATGGGGGCGGTGGTGGGATCGTTCATATCTGGGGAATGGGGAAGGGGAGGGTAAGGGATAAGTGGGGTGTCTTCTGCTGAGGAGTACTGTTGCAGTGAAGGGTTGTCTTCCGATGATGATTCAGAGGATGGAGGTGGTGGTGCAAAATACCAATGAGAGGAAATGGCTGAAGTGATGCTAGCATTCAGCTAGTGTGAAGCTAGTTCTTTGTTATACATTTCCACATATTAGCAGTTTTATCAATGAAGTAGGATCCCTTAGTTGAAGTGATCAACCTTAAGGGAGGACTCTGGAGGCTAGAGAACTACATAGTATTGCATAGAACTAGCTTACTGTACTAATACATGTCACGGCATATTTATACTAGTCCCAACGGCGAACAGACCAAGCTATACAAAGCTAAAATAGAAACATTTGGGGAAGGGTTAAGGGTTGTATGTGAGATAAATGGGGACACAAGGCAGTCAATGAATGACTAAGCCTAGAAAAGAAAAAGCATCCAGGAAAACAGAAAACGCAAAGGCAACTATAGGAAAACCATAACAGTATCTTGCAACCTACCAGTCAATAGATCCATTGGTTTCTCTCAATGTTTGCTTAGCAACTTGTCAAACATTCTACTTCATCAATTCTTTGATCCCAAGACCTCTGGCTTGTAAGGCAACAATACCTTCAGTGTGAAGGCCAAGACCCAGATCCCCTTTCAAGGGCTATGCTTGTCCCTACCTAGGCCAAGCATAACAAAGGACACAGTTGAGAGATAACAACCCAGATGTCCATAACCTAGGCATGAGCAAAGCAAGATCACACAAAGGACAAGTGTGACAATCAAAACATACTAGCATTACCCATATACTAGGGCACACTGTAGTTAAGATTAAGCTTAGGGCTTAATCTGCTGAAAGTACTCTACTTTACAGTGGCTCAAAAAAGTGTCCCAATATTGGGTCATTCTGGAATCATTTGATTTTTGTGAGAGTGTGAGAAGGAATTAGGTAAACTGCCTGTGGGGTCATTGATAGAATAAAGGTTTGGTCATGTGATTTGGTTGCCATGCCATTGAGGTACAGCCATTTTAAAATGACATGTCATTGGGACACTTATTTGACCCTGAATCCAGTAATCATTATTTCATATGTAATATACCAATTTTGTGTCTGTTAATGGTTGCTATGTTACCAGGCTGTGTAGTTATGCACATTACATAATCCTAGGCACTATGACTGCCCTATGTTCTGCTTCAATCAGCTTTAACACATTATAAAACCTGTTTTTCTTCTATAATGGCTAATATTCTTATATTTACTAAATCTGGTTCTTCTGCTGAGCAGATTGCATCCAAAACCAGTCTGGGGGTGTTTCTTGTGGCCACATCAATCAAGCCAACCCTTCTTGAAGAGAAAAATAACATGCTAGGATATTCTTCCAGGCCTTTTCTTACTAATAAAAGAAGAATTATCTCTAGTGTTTCTACTAGAAAGGCTAAGGATGTTGTTTAAGCTACCCATCTTATCAGCTCTGCTCTTCAATCTCTTATATCTTCCTAAACTTCTCACAATGTTTCCCAGTCTACACCTTTGAAGGCAATAGTAAAAAAGCAAAGTCTCTAGTATTATCTATGTATGAATGCAGAGGCTAGACTCTGCTTCAAAGTAGCAGAAATGGGCTGTGGAGGGCTATACTAGAGCTATTTCATCAGATGAAAGTATGTATGTATGGGAAAAGGCAGGAGAACCTTTATAAGACATAAATATTCAAGAAATGATAAGTTTAGAGATGGTTTTGAGATGGTTTTGAGATGTGTAGAGTGAAATAGAGGTGGGATACTTAAAGATGTAGAGAGTAAGATAGATACTGAGCAGTATATGTTTATTTTAAAGGACCATCTGCTCTCTAGCATGCAAAATTCAGGAATGCCTAAAGAGTTTACCATCTTTAAATAGGATAATAACTCTAAATACATATGTAAAAGGGCTGAAAACTGGATCAAATCTCAAGGAACCAAGAATCTTGACTAATCAATAGTCACCAGATCTTAATCCCATTGAAAATCTCCAGCAATGTAGTTAAAAACACTTTATGGTTATAAAAAACTAGAAATAGATGTTTTGTTACGCTTGTTGTAGTATCCAAGGACCTTCTAGTCAGAGGAGTAACCCAAAAGACCTTAGAAGTTACACAGGAAGAACTAGGAACTACACTGTATTGCGTAGAACTAGCTTATCGATACTAGTACATGCGCGAGGTATTTATCCTAAGTACTTGTGCGAACGGACCAAGTGGTGCCTACCTAATCCAGGTGACAAAACTGTGGGGGACGACAAAAGGAGTATGGATGGGGATTGGGGACACGAGGGTAACATGAGGTTAGCCTAGAAGAGAAAGAGCGTTCGAGATAGTGGAAATGAAACGAAATTAAACGAGATGGCGGAAATTAACCAAGAAACGATGAAACTACGAATAGAAGGGAAAAACCGTAACATGTTTAAGAGCTTTGAAAAAGAGTTGCAGAAGAATATGGTAAGATAAATTGGGAAGTGTCAAACACTAATAGAATGTATGCCTAAAAGGCTTAAGGAAGCGGTCCAAGCAAGAGGAGAACATACAGAGTACTAAAATACATAATATAACTTAGGGTCAAATAAGTGTCCCAATGACATATTGTTTTAAAATAACTATACCTCAATGACATGGCAACCAAATCACATGACCAAACCTTCATTAGACAGGTAAGAATAAGGGCTAATAAGACCCTGCAAGCATATTACCTAATTCCTTCTCACACTCTCACAAAAATCAAATGTTTCCAGAATGACCCAATATTGGGACACTTTTTTGAGCCACTGTATATGGAGGGCTTCTAGTTTGGACTGCAAATGGGAGTAAGTGGTGCCTATAGGAGGAGAGGTGCCTTCTTCCAAGTCAATTTTTAGATCAAAGTCATGATGTGGAGGAAGCTGGAATGCCTTATTTTTACTGAAGACATCTGCAAAATTGTGGTACTCTGGGGGAACTCTGGAGAGGTCAACTGGCTCGGAATCGGCAGAAGTGGAACAGAGAGTGCTGTCATCAGGGCACAGCTGTAAGGAGAACTGGACTGAACCCTCGGGGTGACAGGCAAGTGTGAAGGCAGGAGCACTAATAATGGATATGTGGGGCACCTTGCGGTTAGAGAAGGTTGGTGGATCAAGGGTGTTGGATGCAATCAAAGGAATAGTGTCTGGAGACTACGAGGGTGAGCTCAGGGGCTCTGGCATGGAGTTATCATAAATCCAGAACAAGATACTATTTGAAACCCAGTCAATCAATGGATTGTAGTGGGCAAGCCAGTTGTGTCCCAGGACAATTGAGCAAGAACCATCCAAAGGAGTGACATAGAAGGTCATCGGAATGATACCACCAGAGGAAAAATGGACAGAGAGATCTAAGGCTTGGGTAATGATGGAGTTTGAGGTTCTATTGAACAACCAGAGAGAAATCAGAGAAATGGAGTAAAAGGTGAGATGATTTGTATTCACAAACTGGGTATCTATAAAACAATGGGAGGAACTAGAGTCTATGAGGGAGGGAAAAAGAGGGATAACAAGGGATTCTAAAGTGACAGAAGGCATAAGGGACTTAGTTGGATTGGAAAGAGCAGATGCATTAAGATGGATCTCTTGTAATGCACAGGTAGAGTCAACACAACCTCTGTTCTGTGCAAAGTTACAGAGGTTGTGGACTATTTTTTTGCCTCAGCAGAGGCCTCTCGTTTGGTTTCCGGAGTTACTGTCTTAGCTACGCAACCCTTAGCTGTATATGAGGTTAATTTAGGGCAATCCTTAGCTACATGTCCTGCTTCTCTGCAGAATATACAGAGTTTGCTGTCAAAGTGTCACTTGTGTTCAGCTTGAGTAAGCTTGCCATTTTTACCAAGCTTGGAGGCTAAGTACACTTTTGGAGCATCCTTAGTACTTGTTACGGTCGTCCTTATGTCCCATCTTTTTCCACCATAGCATCACGTTTCCCTTCTTCTAACCTACCGGACGTTATTTCCTTTCTAGGCTTCGTCATGTAATGACCGCCTCGTGTCCCCATTCTTCCCACACCATACCCGTTGCCCTACCCCAACGTTCCCCATTTAGCTTTACATCGCTTGGTCCGTTCGCCGTTAGGGCTGGTATAAATACTCCAACGCCATGTACTTGTATCTCCAAGCTAGTTCTACGCAATTCACATAGTTTCCTAGTTTCTGAGTCATCTCTAAGGTTGATCCGAAGTCAACTAGAGATTCCTAGTGTTAGCTACTCGTCGCTTCACTCCTATCTCCCACTACATTCGCATAACAAAAGAACTAGCTTCTCACTAGTTGAGAGCTGTCTACGCTCCAACCATTCCACCTCGATACTTCCCACCTCCCTCTCCTTCCCAGTCATCCACCTCAGACCACAGCGAGGACAGCGACCTCTATCAGAACGTCCTATCCCCAGCACAATCCCCTTCCCCCGTAGCGACTTCCCCCCAGCTCCCAAACATGAACGTAAACGTGAATGATCCCACCGTTGACTCTGCACCACCAGCCTTCGTTCCTGGCCATATTCCCCCAGAATCCAAAGCAGGATTACCAGATGCATTCTCTGGAGAAACCAAGGACGCTGTCCATTGGGGACAAGCGATGGCAGCGTACTTCAAGCTGAACCCTGCCCACTACGTTTTTGACGGTCCTAAAATTCTCGTCACTCTCAGCAAGTTAACGAAGGGATGAGGAATTCCGTTCGCAGAGAAATGGTACCATCGCCTCAATGATGAGACGATTCCCGATGATGAAAAGACATATGAACTCATGATGAAAGACTTTGACAAAACCTTTTATCTGTTCAACTTTAAAGAAGAAGCTCGTTGAAAGCTTCTAGCATTGAAGCAAAATGCCCGCGACCATGCGGAGGGTTTCCAGAATTTTGTTGCAGATTTCCAGTTACATGCCGCACACAGCGGCATCACAGATCAATTTTTGTTAATAGATTCTTTCGCGGGAGGATTGGACCCCCAACTCAGTCAAATGATCCTCTCGATGGCTACCATCCCAGAAACCCTTGATGAATGGGTGACCACCGCTTCCCGGTTCCATGCTCAGCAACAACGAATCCGTGCCATCCATGCTGGAGGAACGTTAAACCTTGGAACTGGGCAACACCGACAAGACCCAAATGCCATGGATGTCGATGCGGTCTTCCTATCTCCAACCAACCGTGCAAAGCATTTGCGTGAGAATCGATGCTTTATCTGTCATAGGATCAGCTGCCGAACCAACAACCACTCTGATAAACGAACGAGGGTGCAGACTAACGGAGGTTCACCCACCAGAGTGCCCCATCCCTTTCAACGAGAAAACGGCTCTGGGCCCTCGCGTATCCCTCGTCCAACCCCTATTCGCGCCGTTCAGACTGAACAACAACTTGCTGGATTAGAGCCTACTAAGCTCAATCTATTCATTTCTCGCTTAGTGGAAAAAGGGACCACCACCGAGCAAATTCATAACGTCTTGGAGGCATGTTATGACGACAATACAGAAGTCGAAGAAATCGCCAGAGTAGAGTTGGCGAAAGCAAAAGGAAAGGATTTTTAAGACGGGAGAAAGTGAAGTCAACTGCTTCTCTCCCCGTCGAGATAGTAGCAACTGTACATAACGAACAGGAATCAACTTCTATGTGCCTTCCTCTTAGAATGTATGGCTCTCCTACTCCAGTTGACGCCTTTGCCCTGATCGACAGTGGAGCAACAGGAAATTTCATCGACGAACGATTCGTCGAAACTCATCGTCTCCCCCTGAAAAGACTAGCTATTCCCCGAATCGCACATAATGTGGATGGAACCCGAAACAAGACCCGACGGATCACACACAGCGTAACCGTAGCAACAAAAATTGGCCCGTGGGTAAAACCTCTAACATTTTTAGTACTCGCTCTCGGAAACGACCATCTCATCTTAGGAATGCCCTGGTTACAAATTGCAAACCCCACAATAGACTGGCGAAATGGGACGGTAGACCTCCCAATAGGAGCCAGGTCAAACAATGCACAACCCTCGTCGCACGATACCTACCTCACTCGCTATCTTGCAACCAATGTCGACAACAAAATTGCAACGCTCTGGAAGAAACGTTACAGGAATAATGAGGTCGAGCATGTGCATCGAACGACCATTGCTACTGAATTAGCCCAAAAGCAGACGAAAGAAGCATGCCCCCTACCGAGCGAATTCTCAGCCTTTGCCGATGTCTTCAGACAGCCAAAGGCCGGACAACTCCCTCCCTCCCGTTCCTTCGATCATGCTATCACGTTGAAACCACATTTCATCCCTCGCGTAGGAAAAATCTATCACCTGACCCCACAAGAACACAAAGCCTGCAGAAAAATTCCTTGACGAGAACCTCGCCATGGGGTGAATCGTTCCCTCGAAATCCCCTCAAGCGTCACCGTTCTTCTTCGTACAAAAGAAAACAGGTGACCTTCGTCCATGTCAGGACTACAGGTATCTCAACGAACACACCGTAAAGAATGCCTACCCACTTCCCCTGATTTCGACTCTTATGGATCAGCTCAAAGGATCCAAACTGTTTACCAAGTTTGATGTACGATGGGGGTACAACAATGTCCTCATCAAACCAGCCGATCGTTGGAAGGCGGCATTCATCACTCCGTTCGGCTTATTTGAACCAACCGTCATGTTCTTCGGTTTGTGTAATTCCCCCGCTACCTTCCAGGCAATGATGAATCACATCTTCTGCGACTATTTAGCGGAAGGATGGGTAATAATCTACATGGACGACATCCTTATCCATTCCTCCGACCTACCCACCCACCATCATCATACCCGTCTCATTCTTTCCCGTCTTCGACAACATTCGCTCTATTTGAAGCTGGAGAAATGCACCTTTGACGCAACCGAAATAGAGTATCTGGGGATGATGATTTCACATAATCACGTAACCATGGATCCCACCAAACTGACTGCTATTCAGCAGTGGTCACCCCCCCAATCGGTCAAAGGAGTTCGCTCCTTCTTGGGCTTCTGTAATTTCTATCGCAAGTTCATCGCAGGCTTTTCCCAACTGGCTGCTCCCCTTCACCAACTTATGCGCAAGGATCAACCGTGGGTTTGGTCGCCCGAGTGTGATCAAGCGTTCGTTCAGTTAAAACAAATCTTCCTCTCTGCCCCTGTCCTCGTTCTCCCGGATCTTACTCACCCGTTCGTTGTCATGACCGACGCCTCCCTGGTGGCGACCAGGGGAGTCCTGATGCAAACGGATTCAAACGGTGATTTACATCCTTGCGGTTACCTGTCGAAGACTCTCTCTCCCCAAGAACATAACTACGACATTTACGACCGAGAACTCTTGGCCGTCATTCATGCACTGACGGAATGGCACCATTATCTCTTAGGAATGGGTCATCCAGTCACCGTCATGACAGACCACAAGAATTTATCCTATTTCCGTCAACCCCAACGCCTCTCTCGCCGTCAAGCTCGTTGGATGCTCTTTTTACAAGATTTTGACCTTCACTTCTCCGTTCGTCCCGGCACCGCTATGGGACCGGCGGATGCCCTCTCCCGTTCTGCAACCGTCGACACCACCACCGACAATCGCGACGTCACCCTCCTCCCTGCCGCTCTCTTTATCGCCCGTATTTCGCTCTCATTAGTCTGAACTATCGCTTCGGCCTCCGCCACCGACCCCCTCCTACTCTCCGCCCGCGATCTTCTTCCTCGCGGTCTTCCCCTCTTTTCGCATTCAACTCTTTCCGATTGGTCCTTTGAGGGCGACTGCCTCTATTTCAAACACCGTCTCTACGTCCCTCCCGCCGCTCGCCACACCCTTGTCTCCTCGATCCACTCCGCTCCCTCTGGGGGCCATGGGGGTATCTTCCGCACTACTTCCCTCCTCCAGTGCGATTATTGGTGGCCCGGCTTGTTGGCCTTTGTTCGCCGCTTCGTTCTCGGCTGTCCCTTATGCCAGTCCAGCAAAGTTAACACTCACCCCACCGTTCCCCCTCTTTCCCCCCTTTCCTCTTCCTCCTCGCGCCCCTTCCAGCAACTCTCTGTTGACCTTGTTTCCGGCTTTCCTCCTTCGTCGGGCTATGATTCCATTTTGGTCGTGGTCGACCATGGGCTTAGTAAGGGGGTCTTTTTCCTCCCTTGTGCAAAAACTATCGATGCCGCGGGAGTAGCCCACCTTTTCTTCTCTCGCATATTCCCTCATGTAGGCCTTCACGACAAACTAATCTCAGACCACGGCCCCCAATTCGCCTCCACATTCACATGAGAGTTAGCCCACCTTTTACATTACGACGTTGCCCTTTCCACGGCATACCACCCCCAGACCGATGGCGAATTGGAACGTGTAAACCAGGAAGTTGAAACCTACCTCCGTCTCTTTTGCCAGGATCACCCGGAAACTTGGGTGGACCTACTCCCAATGGCCCAATTCGTCCACAACTCCTCCGTTCACTCCGTCACCAAATGCTCCCCGTTCTCACTAATCTTAGGATACGAACCTCGGGCCTACCCTCCTATCGGCAAAACCTTCCTTCCTTCTCTAACAGAAAGGCTTACTGTTACGCTGATTGTGTAGGAAGGGATCTTCTAGTCAGAGGAGTAACCCAAAGACCTTAGAAGTTTACTCTGGAAGGACTAGGAACTACACTTGTATTGCGTAGAACTAGCTTAGGGCTATTGTTAC
>JBBPJT010000325.1:0-29626 GCA_038088895.1 Xerocomus potaroensis | reverse complement strand
ATGCCATATGCCATTCATAGCTGCCCATAGCTTGCATTTGCCAATGAGTTCACCCCAGAATACATATGCAATCCTATGAATTTCTAGCTACCACAATGCATAGTGTATCTATGCAGTTCTATGCGACTATATGCTACAGCTGCTCGTTGTCCCAATACACTCCAAGACTGCACACCTAGACGTACATGTGGTCACCCATCCGATGTCGACGTCGGTGCATGTTGCATAGGCCAAGGCCCCCTAGCTCGGACAAAGCCGAGGGTACGTGTGATGCAGAGTCGATCCTGCTCTTGAGCGCACCGTTGATTTAGTTCGGAGAGGCCCAAAAGCCTAGGGTGGAGACAAGTGTAAGGGGGCATGAGAATGCGTTTTCGAGTGCGGATTGGTCAGCGATGTTTTCCATAGTCCTGCGAAGGCTGTCTTGCTCGTGGACATGCAGTCACCGGTCGTTTCCTGACAGAGTCCGCTGAGCCCTTCGATCAGACGCTCTCCTTAACCTGAAAAAGGCTTGATAGTTAGGATCTGGACAGGGGCATTAGAAGTGAGCTGTGCTCACGCTCTGGTTGTGAATCACACCCGGATCGTTGAGGACTTAATGGATTAGGAGAAGTTTCATTATGGTAGGCGGGCGGTGGAGGAGGGGTCCGAGTTCATGATCTGGAACATTCAGAAGAGTGAGTACAAGGGAGAGAGGGGACAGAAGAGTAGCCTTGAGGTGAGCTCAATCAGCTTGGTGATTGTGGATTTGAGTGCCTCATTGAGGAAAGATTAGCATATATGCGCCGGAATGGACCAAGAATGGACCAAATGAACGCAACGAGAGCCAAGACCACCATCCACAACAAGTTCTTGGGGCCCTCTCTTCATTCCAACGAGAGCTGGCACAGTAGATTGAACTTGAGAAGGTACAGCTTCAGGCTTAGGCCTGGGCCACTGGCAGCATGCAGTCAGACGAGTGGAATGGAACAAAGGAAAGAAGCACTTGTGATGCGTTGAGACAAGGTGAGCGATGTGTGTGAAAAGATAACCTAAGTGGGTAACATAGACATGTGTAGTAACGCTAAGCAAAGACAACACGGAACATTACATCATACCATGATATTGTCAAAGAACGTGACGTGCGATGGATGGAGTCCATGGTGAGGTCAATTCATATCTCCCCATAGGTGTCATTGGCGCCACATTGGGTGGCATATTCACACATAGGGCACGCATAGGGACATAGGTTAATACATACGATAACATCTGACACTATAGCCCGCTTTTTCACTGGGCCTCATAGGCAGTCATCTACCAACCATGAGCACGTTTCCTATCCTAAAAGCGCTACACTATTCATATGTCAGGGAGCCAGGATGCTTCAAATCCACTGCTGAATCTGTGTGAAGGAGAGGTGAGTGAGCAGTCGTTCCTGTTTGCTGCATTCATCAGGCATCCCTCTCTGAAGATCAGAGACATGTAAAAGTCGGTTTCCACAGAATAGCATCAGGAATTTTACAAGAATCTTATTGAGCTAATTTCGACTAATTCCAGCTAATTTTGGCTAATTTCACACAATTAGTCAAAATTAGCCAAAATTTAGTTAAATTAGCCAGAATTAGCTACAATTAGCAAAGGGGGTGGAATAGGCAACAGCTTCAAAGTTCTTGTTGAGAGGCCGCACTTGTGGAACTGTCTATGGAACTGCAAATGGCGGGAGTGGGCAACAATGCGCAGATGGGGGGCACTAGTTGGTATGCTGTGATGATCGGATTGAAGGAGAGTAAGGATAAGGAGACTTCTTTGGGTACTCCACCAGTACTCTCCTTCCCCATAATGCTAAGGAAGATTCGATAAACGACACAGATGAAAGTGTAAGCCTTACATTCGATATACGACATTCGACATTCTTTATCTCGCAACATCTCACAAATCACATTCCATCACTATTCCCTTTGCATTCCATTGTTGGACATGTATATAGGCCTAGAGCGTAGTACCTAGTTCGCTGTCCTTGTTTTCCCACATTTTTCCCTTCGTCAATTGAGTGCTCGTTCACGTCTTGGGCGGATTTCCAGAAACATCCTTATCAGCATGGACTTTCTGTCCGGGTGTTCCCGACTCTTCCACGCATATATGTGCCAAATCTTGGAGGTTCGGATGTCCGAATTACAGCTTCAACGAAGAACATCGTACCCCTCAACTAGCTTAATCACAATTCGACCCAAATACAAACATCAGGGCATCTTTCGGGTCTGGGGAGAAATTCTCTCACGCAGTACGTGGCAATGCTCATTTCACACCAAGGCATCTAAACTAGCACCCTGGTACCTCTAGTTTTAGGCAATAACAATTGACGGCCATTGATAACTGCGGATCGATACCATTGATCATCATCAAGTGGTTGAATCTAACTCTAGTAGGCTTCACAGCTTTTCTCATCGAACACTGCCATGAACAAAATCAAACCTGCATAAAGCATGTAAACGATATGGAATCAGTCGTCGCTGCCCTCAATGTCGACTCAGTATCTATCTCACTATACCCTGTATATCGGGAGCATTTCTCTGGCTGCAAATACATTCGTGATGGGTATTTCATGGAGCCTCATGGCGTCGCTCTATCTGGTATGTATGCGCAACCTTATTCATAACCTCTCTACAGATGCTACGAGGAGGACAGCTATGATGGCTGTCTGGATTACTATCCTATGGATATTGGCAACATGTTCTGCTGTGGGGGATGCCATTTCTTATATTTACGCATTTACCTGGGAAACGGATTACCCTGGAGGACCTGAAGGCTATCTAGCTCATATATGGGACCAACCTGTGATGATGATGATAGTTGCAACATATCTCTTGACAATGTGGTTTGCAGATGCCATGATGGTGAGCTAGATACTCTTCCTCAGCATAGTTTTTGTGACCCTTGTCTTGCGCAGTTATGGCGGCTCGTTGTTTTCTCCTATGGCCTTCACTGGTTTGCCCGTTTTCTGATTTTTACCTTCGTTTCCCTTCTTTACATGGGAACAATCAGTTGGTCCTGTGTTCAGTGCCTTGCCATAGTAAGATCGAGGTCTGATATCAAGGTGCTGGTGGCGGCGTGTTGGCAATGACGAGCATCAATCGATCAATTCTCTCGGAATATGCTCAACGATTCACCATCCCGTGCATGCCCTTATCTATAACGTTGAACATTTTTGTTACCGCTTTTATTGCGATCCGACTACTCCTATTCAAGAGGGCGATGGTGAAAATTCTAGGTGTGTTGTCATGATCCCGATGAGGTTGCTCCCCGAATGACCTGTCACACTGCATGTGCAAAGGAAGCGAGGAGGCGAAGGCTTCTCCGTACACAAGCGTCGCAGCGATGATGGTCGAGTCGTCAGCCCTTTATGTGATATGGTCACTAGCTTTCATCATCGTATATATATTGAATAGCCCCGCGCAATATTTTATAACCGTGACACTGTCTCATGTTCAGGTACATGTATTATTGTTCGCTCGGACATACAAACATCTGACACAGACATGATAAGTGATCAGCCCCACGATGATTGTTTACCGGGTATCAAGGGGGTGGGGTTGGGAAAATTCAACTTCTACAATGCTTGCTGGGATGACTCAGATAGCATTTTCCGAGGGTGGACCTGGACCGGATACCGAGAGCATGCTAGAGCGACAAGACACCTCTGTCCCCTGAACCAAAGGGGTTTGTTGTAGGCGCGGAAACGCTATAAAAATACAGTCAACCTTTCCCGATTTGAATCGTTAATCAGAGACATAGGTCAGGTTAAAATTCGGACAGGTAGCAAGATGCAGGCGGCTTCGTCGCATTCGTGCTCTATTTTTGAATTGACGCTCTGTTAATTGTCTTTAGACCATGCGCGGGAGAAAAACAACCATTCAGTGGACGCTCTTTCGAGGCGTTGATGCGTAGACGGACGACATGGTTTAGGTTCAGGTACCAAGCATGGTTAAACAAATATCCAATGCTTGAGGACCGATCAAAGTTGCAGTGTCCTCAGAAACGAATCCGGTTAGATCAATATGGGTATCATTACCAATCCGTTTGGATGATAAAAACCATCTATCATGTTCCAGAAGTTCGGGACGGTGATTCTAGTTTACAACTACGAGTCAAGAGCAACTATTGCACTTCAGATGATATCGACCATAACAAGGCATATGTGAATCTGCTTGAGAAACGACTCTAGAAGCTCTTGAAAACCGTGGGTCCACTGCAGTTTCATACCGCCATCCTCAGTTTCGGGTAGTTGGGGCCGGCATGCCGGGGAATTCCGTAAATCATTAGCCCACTATAGACGTCAATTCAATGCACCGAAAAGGACCACATCGAACACGTCGCTGCTCCGTCTGGTCAGATTGATCGGAAGTACAGGAATGACCGTCCGAAGAGTCTTGTGCGGTGCACTGTGCACATGCAAGCCGCATGAATCCCGTGATCCAACGCTCTCCGTTGGCGCTAAGGCGCTCTGAACATTGATCGCCGTCGGTCACGTGTAGATCTAGATACTTTTGAGCGCTGCTTTGAAACTCACCATACTCGGTACCACTGAGTGAGGACAAGGAACACTTTTGCGGATGCAAGTTCCCAGCAATCGCGAACATTCAAACGTCTAATGTTTATTTATGCGAGGACGCTGTTGAGTACCACTGACACTCGGCAGGACAATTAATCAGAACTTTGCCAATTTACCACACCGGGACGTGGGAACTTTCACAGACAGGGAATTATTTTGCCCGCCGATGGCACTGACAACGATTACGACCAAGTTCCCTCGCAAACTAGCAGTCTTCAAATTCAACGGTCGTTCAACAAGAACAAGGTCGATCGTTCAATGCACTAATGCGATCTCCTAAAGAAGAGTTGCATTGACGAGACGCGAAGATATCGGACTGTCAGGATTCCTCTTTTAGTGTATTCGTCATCATCGTTGACATTCAGAAGCCATAGTCAGACATCAACATCTCAACGGAACCCAGACGGAAATAAGCTACAGCCTCCACAGGAAGTCGAAGTCCATTTCTGGCGTAGGAGCTGGATTATAAATTATTCTTGTCCCGCTTTAATGGAGCCGAGCTCTCATAAACCGTGCAAAAGGTACAGCATCCTAGGAGCAATTCACTCTCAATGTCATCCCAGACGCTACCCTACAATGTTCTGTACAACGGCAGTGTTTATCTCACTGCCAGTACATTCATAACAGGCATCTCTTGGGGTGTCACAACCTCGTTCTATTCAATTTCCATGTACGGCCTCATTCGCAACATTCGTTCTGGGCGGGACACGAGGAAGACAGTCATGATGGCCATCTGGATCACTGTATTATGGATATTAGTAACGCTCTCAACGCTTGGGAACGCCATTTGCGTCATTTATGCATTCGCTTGGCAAATGAACTACCCCGGAGGACCCGTAGCATATCTGGCGTCAATATGGAACCAGCCTATTCCGGTTATGTCTGTCACAGTCTATTCCTTAGCAATGTGGTCTGCGGATGCTCTGATGGTGAGTCTGAGACATTGTCAGCCGGCCGAGTCTGCTTGACGTGAATCGCCTGCAGATATGGCGGCTCGTCATCTTTTGTCGTGAAATTCACCAGTTCGCACGTGCCGTGGTTTTTTCTGTAGTTTTTCTCCTCTACATGGGCACGATTGGTTAGTCTGCCTGTTCAGTGCCTTGTAATGCCTCAATTATTCACCTTCCAATACTAAGGTACTAAGGCCGGCCTGTTTACAATCATCACTGCCAATCAATCCATCTTCTCGACATATGCTCAGAGATTTACCATTCCGTCCATGATTCTGTCGATCGCGTTAAACATCTTTATCACTACATTCATCTCTGTCCGACTGTTCCTATTCAAAAGAAAGCTGGAAAGAAGTTTAGGTATATTTTCGTGATGGTCGGCACACCACTTCAATTGACAGTGTTGTATGATATACAGGACGTAGAGAGGCACAACGGTCTCCATACACAAGTGTCGCAGCAATGTTGATCGAGTCAGCAGCCCTGTACGTGATATGGTCGATCGTATTCCTCGTCGTATACCTATTGGACAACCCCGGGCAATATGTCATGACTGTGACGCTATCTCATGTTCAGGTATGTGCATTTCACTTTGCTTTATCAGATGTGCTAGTGCTGATATGGTATGCGGCAGGTGATCAGCCCAATGCTAATTGTGTATCGGGTATCGAGAGGGTTGGGTTGGGAGGAGTCGACGTCTACACAGTTGAGCATTGAGACAGGAATGACGTTCGCCAAGGGTCGAAGTGGACTAAACTCCGAGGACACGGGAGACTTTACTATCAAACTAGGACTAGTTTAGTTTCTGCAGGGACTACCTCTCCAAGCGATTTTGCATTCGCGGCAAAGACTGGACAATTAATCGGGCTCGTTGACAGACGCAGGCTATTACGAGTTGATTCACTATTTATCACAACAAGTTGTCAACATGTATCACTAACTCACTAACCAGATTAAATACTACGTATAGACAGATGCTGGATACCGGGAGTGGCAATACGGATCGTGGAGAAAAAAGGAGGTTGGATGTGCACAAGAATGGGTGCTCCCAAGGAGAAGGTTACTGGCTCCGGTCGGTAGATAGGGACAGAGATCTGGACGGCCGGATTGTAGCATCTCACGAGCACTTACCTCCATGTAAAACGTTTAGAGTAATCCGATCCCTTTCTTTTGCGCTCATGCTGGGGTTGCCTAATACATGTCAGAACTACACAATTACTCCTGATCAAAGTCCCTACCTATTGTTAAATATATATGATGTATTTCAATATGGGGTCTGACATACTTTGTTCTTCACTATTTGTGTGTGAGTGCAAATTTCAACCTCCAGCACTTACAAAATTTTTGGCCGACACAGGATAAGATGACTGTTGAGAATTATGGGCCTTGTCCTATGGCAGTGAGTGGTGTGCTTAATCTTGCTGTCTCTGCCACTGCCCACGATGTGCTTTCCATGAACGAGAAACACGACTGTATTCCTGCCACTTTCACAATCAATCACAATCGATTCTTTCTGTTCGAAGAATGCTCACAGGTCCATTTTCGTTGGGCCCCTCACTCTCACTTACCATGGCTTCATCTTCTACTCCCGTCGTGCCTCTTTGCTAGTTGTCCCACGAAGAAGGCCCTGATGGTCCTCTTCCCGTCAGTATTTTCGTGTCATTGTTTTGCATACCCACTTTTTCGCATCTGCAAGGGCATACTGGCACAGGTACTTGAGTGGGGAAAGGGAGAACTTCCTCACGAACTCCGCTTGCCCCACACAGTCGCCTCGTGTTCAGGCCGTACAGTACACCCTTATCATGCGCATCACGAGAAATAGCCTACAAACAAGGCCCAAGTACATCATCAGTCCCATACGGCGTGTAGAAGCTGCGCGAGTGTGTGACGACATTGTCGCAGTGAGGTTGCGATGATGACAGTGGGGAAAGTATCCACATCTGTCTCTCTTGATCAAATTTTCGTTGTTCATGCCCAGCAGGCAGGACACGGGCTTTCGATGGACAGACAGCCATTGTTGTAGAGCATCAGCGAAACTGACTGGTGGACCAAAGGCTGTGACGAGTCCCCGGCGTCTTGAAGGCGACGACACTCGAAGAGCCGACAGAGATCTAACGAGCACGCCAAGTGGTATGGTGGCGAAGTGCGGTTCACGAGGGTATTGGTCTGCCATCGATGGCTACACGACATTTCTGCACACAGATGGGTCTACTCCGCTTGATCATGCAAAGCCAAGCGGTTTCCACAACACTGTATAAAAGGTAACGTACTTAATGGCCAATCGGATTCAGGTCGACAGACGCTGTGTCCATCGTGCTCATGGGATTTCTCCTAATGTTGATCATCACATACCATGACGTACTCGCAACTTACAAAAGGTTGTTTTATATACAAGTAAGATGGCTCAGTGGGCACCTTCAACTGCTGTAACACCCACGGGAACCATTTCGTGCAAGCAAGTCGTCCACGATGGCTTTCACGTCATCTTGACACGATATAAGGAACGGACTTATTGCGCCACGCGCTATCCATTGTGGTCGGACGTTGAATGGACATTTGGCTCGAGCGATGGTAATTGAAAAGAGATCCCAAGTCTCGCACGTATTGGTCTTCAGAACTGGTAAGACCACACTTTTGCTCGCCTGCGGCGGTGCGTCTCTGATTCACACCGGGATAGCCACGTTCAAGGGGAACTACAGTTTGGGGTGTACGCGTCGAACACTTCTCCCGTGAGTACACACTTTTCAGCTATAGCTACGGCCTGCAGGGGCATGATCCAGCATTACATGTGCGTGATCCGGATCAACTACGTTGGAGAGAGAGAACCCGCCTTGCACGGCTATCACACCATCTCCGAAACATACACACTCCGAAGAACCGTTCGAGGTGACTTGGCTTCAACGGCGGCGAGTAACGAGCAATGCCGACGGGGATGTGAAATCTTGGAGGTTCACATATCCAAACTGCAAGTTCAACGAGGAACATCGTACCCCTCAACTAGCTAAATCACAATTCAATCCAAGTACAAACATCAGCACATCTTTCGGGTCTGGCGAGAAATTCTCTCACACAGTATCATCTAGTACGTGGCAATGTTCATTTAACACCCAGGCTTCTAAACTAGCACCCAGGGGCCGTGCTAGCAACCTGAGGAAGACCACGGGCCCCCAGTAAATCCAATTTTGGACACTGAAACAATTTACGACCCTCGATAACTGCGGACCGAAATCATTGAGCAGTTGACTCTAACTCTAGCAAG
Organism: Xerocomus potaroensis; assembly: GCA_038088895.1. NCBI lineage: Eukaryota > Fungi > Basidiomycota > Agaricomycetes > Boletales > Boletaceae > Xerocomus > Xerocomus potaroensis. The sequence continues at coordinate 20,832 of JBBPJT010000325.1, read as the reverse complement.
GTTTCACAGCCATTCTCACCCAACACTGCCATGAACGAAATCAAACCTGCATAAAGTATGCAAATAGTATGGAATCAGTTGCCTCTGCCCTCAATGTCAACTCAGTGTCTATCTCACTATACCCTGTATATCGGGAGCATTTCTCTGGTTGCGAACACATTCGTGATGAGCATCCCATGAAGCTTCATGACTTCGCTCTACCTGGTATGTATGCGTAACCTCATTCTTAACCTCTCTACAGATGCTACGAGGAAGACAGCTATGATGGATGTTTGGATTGCTATCCTATGAATGTTGGCAACATTCCTTGTGGTGGGGATGCCATTTCTTATATTTACGTATTTACCTGGGAGATAGATTACCCTGGAGGACCCGAAGGCTACCTAGCTGATATATCGGACTAACCTGTGACGATCATGGCAGCAACAACATATCTCTTGACGATGTGGTTTGCAGATGCCATGATGGTGAGTTCTAGACACTGTTCCTCGGTGTATTCTTTGTGGCTGATGGCTTGTGCAGTTACGGGACTTGTTATTTTCTCCTACGGCCTTCACTGGTTTACCCGCTGTCTGATTTTCACCTTCGTTTCCTTTCTCTACATGGGCACAATCGGTTGGTCCCCGTGTTCAGAGCCATGTCATAGTGTGATCGAGTCTGATATTAAGGTACTGGTGGTGGCGCGTTGGCGATGATGAGCATCAATCGATCCATTCTTTCGGAATATGCTCAACGATTCACTATTCCGTTCATGTCCTTGTCTATAACATTGAACATTTTTGTCACCGCATTTATCGTGATCCGACTACTCCTATTCAAGAGGGCGATGGTGAAAATTCTAGGTATGTTGTCCCAATGCTGTTGAGGTTGCTCCCTTACCGAACCTGTCGTACGTGCAAAGGAAGTGAGGAGGCAAAGACTTCTCCGTACACAAGCGTCGCAGCGATGATGATCGAGTTGGCAGCCATCTATGTGATATGGTCACTAGTTTTTATCATCGCATACATACTGAATAACCCACAATATTTCATGACAGTGACACTATCTCATGTTCAGGTACGTGGATTATTGTTCGCTAGGACATACAAATGTTGAATACAGATATGACAGGTAATCAGCCCTACGATGATTCTTTACCGGGTATCAAAGTGGTGGGGTTGGGAAATTTTGACTTCTACAACGCTGACCGCTGAAGGTGGAACTGGACTAGACATCGAGAGCATGCTAGAGCGACAAGATACCCGACCCAAAGGGGTTGGTTGTAGGCGTGGAAACGCCATAAAAATACTGTCCACCTTTCCCGATGTGAAACAATTCAACATAGACATAGGCCATGTCCAAATTCGAGCAGATAGCAAGACGCAGATAGTTTCGTCGTATTCGTGGTCTATTTTTGAAAGATGCTCTGTAAATAGTGGTCAATTGTCCCTAGGATCATGCGCGGAAATGAAACAGCCCCGTGCGTAGACGGAAGACATGACCATCTAGTCATCCAATGCATCAATCAAAGTCGCAGTGTCTCCAGGAGCGAATCCGGTTAGATCCTACGAGGCAAATATAAGGATCATTACCAATCCGTTTGGATGATGGAAACCGTGAGAATCTATCTTTCTCCAGAAATGCGGAACGGATGGAATTGCTGCGGACCTACGGCTCCCAGGATCGATTCTCAAGAAGATTCATGTGTGCCTTGTCGTGGCCAATATCGTCTGGGGTGCGATAGTCGCCTTCTGACCCATAGTTGTAAACCGGCATCACCCGCCATCCTCCAGTTTCTATAATCGGCAGCCCATTAAAAAAAGATCAGGGTTTGTTGACCCAACGCACCGAAAGGATCGCATCGAACACGTCATTACTCCGTCTGGTCACAAGAGTACAACTTGAAATGTTGATTGGAATCGCAGGAATGACCGTCCGAAGAGTGTCGTGCGGTGCACTGCGCAAACGCATGTCACATGGTCCCGTGATCCATAGCTAGCACTTTTCTTTCTTGGTGCTGAGGCGCTGAACATTGATCGCCGCCGGGAGAAGGTATTCGCGCGTAGATCTAGATACTTTTGAGCGCTCCTCCAGAACTCACCGCGCTCGGTACCGCTGAGCGAGACCAAGGAACACTTTTGTGGATGCAACTTCCTAGCAATCGTGAACGTTCAATCGTCTAATGTTTATTTATACCAGGCGCCGAATATCCATAGATTAGAACTTTGCTAATTTTCAACGGGTCGATTAGAAAAATGCGTCTCAAACGTGGGAACACACTCTCAGAACGGAAGCTTTATTTTGCCCCCGCCTTTGCCCCCGCCGACAGCACTGGCAGCGATCACGACCATGTTCCCCCACCCACTGGCAGTCTCCAAATTCAACGGTCATTCAACAAGAACAAGGTCGATCATTTAATCCATTAATGCGATTCCCTGAAGGGAAGTGCCATTGGCAAGACGAACATATCTGACTGTCAGGGTATCCCTCTTATTGTGCATTCGTCATCATCATTAACATCAGAAGCCTAGCCATAGTTAGCCATCAAGATCTCACCGGAGTCTAGACGGAAATGAGCTACAGCCTCGCCTCTACAAAAAGTCGATGTTCAGTTGTGGCGTACGCGGCGCTGCCAGGATAAATCACCCGCTTCAATAGAGCCGAGCCCACTTAAGCCGTCCAAAGGGTACGGCATCCTAGGAGCAGCTCGCACTCAATGTCATCCCAGACGCTACCCTACGATGTTCTGTACAACGGCAGTGTTTATCTCACCGCCAGTACATTCATAACAGGCATCTCATGGGGTGTCACAACCTCGTTTTATTCAATTTCCATGCACAGTCTCATTCGTAACATCCGTTCTGGACAGAACATGAGGAAGACAGCTCTGATGGCTGTCTGGATCACTGTATTATGGATATTGGTAACGCTCTCTACACTCGGGAACGCCATTTGCGTCATTTATGCATTCGCTTGGCAAATGAATTACCCCGGAGGACCCTTAGGCTACCTGGCGGCAATATGGAACCAGCCTATTCCGACTATGTCCATCACGGTCTATTCCTTGGCAATGTGGTCGGCGGATGCTCTGATGGTGAGCCGAGTCTGAAACATTGTCGGTCAGCCGTGTTTACTTGACGCGGATTCCCTGCAGATATGGCGGCTCGTCATCTTTTGTCGTGAAATTCACCAGTTCGCACGTGCCGTGGTTTTTTCTGTAGTGTTCCTCCTCTACATGGGCACGATTGGTTAGTCTGCCTGTTCAGTGCCTTGTAACGTTTCAACCATTCACCTTTCATAATCAAGGTACCGGGGCCGCCCTGTTATCAATCATCACTATCAATCAATCAGTCTTCTCGACATATGCTCAAAGATTTGCCATTCCGTCCATGATCCTATCAATCGCGTTAAACGTCTTTGTCACCACATTTATCTCGGTCCGATTACTCCTATTCAAGAAAAGGCTGGAAAGAAGTTTAGGTATATCCCATGATGGTTGCCACATCGCTTCAACTGACAACGTCGTATGATGTACAGGACGTAGAGAAGCACAGCGGTCTCCATACACAAGTGTCGCAGCAATGTTGATCGAGTCAGCAGCCCTGTACGTGATATGGTCGATCGTATTCATTGTCGTATACCTACTGGACAACCCCGGGCAATATGTCATGACTGTGACGTTATCTCATGCTCAGGTACGTGCATTCCGCTTTACATTGGCAGACGTGCTAGCGCTGACATGGAAGATGGCAGGTGATCAGCCCAACGCTAATCGTCTATCGGGTATCGAGAGGGTTGGGTTGGGAGCAGTCGACATCTACACAGCTGAGCATTGGGACAGGAATGGCGTTCGCCAAAGGCCGAAGTGAACTAGATTCGGAGGGCACAGGTGACGTTACTATCAAGCTAGGACAAGTTTAGTTTCTGCAGGGACAAACTCGCCGGGCAATTCTACATTCGCGGCGCACGTTGGATTGTTGACTGGACTTGTTGATAGGCGTGGGCCGTTACGAGTTGATTCACTATTTATCACAGCAAGTTGTCGACATGTATCGCTGACTCGCTGACTAGAACGAATTAAATACTAGGTGTAGACCGTCGCTGGGCCAGGGCCACTAGTGGTCAAGATTGCCTGGCCAGCACCTGATCGATCCTCAAGGGAGTCCAAGCCTTTAAACAGGCCAGAAGAAGGTATATTGAATGACTGTATGGCCTATGTGAGATCTGACTCAGTGAACACTGATGATGGAGAACACTACTCATATCACTTATGCAAGATCTGACTACACATAGGTAGATGAGCTACAATGCAGCTGAACTAAGAAATGGACCAATGTACCTCAGCGAACACCGACGATGGAGAACGCCGAGGTGCACGAATGGGAAAGTGAAAAAAAAAAAACGGATAACGTAACGAACTAACGAAGTCCGACAAGTATAACAACCTCATCGGCACAGTGATTGGGTAGCCGGGCCCTTTTGGGGTACCCTTCCAGCACTTTCCTTCCCCATAACGCTAAGGAACATTCGATATGTGACACAGATCTTACCAGTATGGGTTTTCAGTTCGGGTGTTCCCCACTCTTCCGAGCATGTATGTGCCAAATCTTGGAGGTTCGAGCCACTGTAAGCGGCGACTGCCGTGCTTAACTGTGCCAAGGGGCAGGTAAAGAATACTTAGTGCTTATCATCCAGTATCACGGACGGTATATGTATTAGGTACGGGCCCTGAGTAAGCCAGTGTGCTTACACCCACATAGGATATCGAAGTTGCAGCTCAACAAAGAACATCGTACCTCTTCAACTAGCTAAATCATAATTCGACCAAGCACAAACATCAGGCATCTATCGGATCTGGCGAGGAATTCTCTCACACAATACGTGGCAATGTTCATTTCACGCTAAGGCTTCTAAACTAGCACCCTGGTGCTGTACTAGCAACCTGGGGACGACCATACATCCACAATTTAGACACAGAAACAGCTGGCGGCCCTTGATAACTGCGGACATACCATTGGTCATCATTGAACGGTTGAGTCTTACTCTATTCAGGTTGCACAGCTATTCCAATCCAATACTGCCATGAACAAAACCAAAACTGTATAAAGCATGTAAACGGTATAGAACCAGTTGTCGCTGCCCCCAATGTCAACTCAGTATCTATCTCACTATACCCTGTATATCGGGAGCATTACTCTGGCTGCGAACACATTCGTGATGGGCATCTCATGGAGCTTCATGACTTCGCTCTATCTGGTATGTATGCGCAACCTCACTCGTAACCTCTCTACAGATGTTACGAGGAAGACGGCTATGATGGCTGTCTGGATTACTATCCTATGGATATTGGCAACGTTCCCCGCGGTGGGGGATGCCATTTCTTATATTTACGCGTTTGCCTGGGAGATGGATTACCCGGGAGGACCTGATGGTTGCCTAGCTCATATTTTAAACCAACCTGCGATGATGATGGCAGTCACAACATATCTCTTGAAGATGTGGTTTGCAGATGCCACGATGGTGAGTTCTAGACACTATTCCCCGGCATAGTTTTTGTGATCCGTGTCCTGTGTGGTTATGGCGGCTCGTTGTTTTCTCCTACGGCCTTCATTGGTTTACCCGCTGTCTGATTTTCACCTTTGTTTCCCTTCTCTACGTGGGCACAATCGGTTGGTCCCTGTCTTTAGAGCCTTGCTATAGTATGATCAAGTCTGGTATCAAGGTACTGGCGGTGGCTTTTGGCAATGATAAGCATCAATCAATCAATTCTTTCGGAATATACTCGATGATTCACTATTCCGTCCATGGCCTTGTCTATAACATTGAACATTTTTGTCACCGCATTTATCGTGATCCGGCTACTCCTGTTCAAGAGGGCGATGGTGAAAATTCTTGGTATGTTGTCACAATGGAGAAGGCGCTCTCTAACTGACTACATCATATGTGCAAAGGAAGCGAGGAGGCAAAGGTTTCTCCACACACAAGCGTCGCAGCGATGATGGTTGAGTCGTCGGCCCTCTATGTGATATGGTCACTAGTTTTTATCATCGTATACATACTGAACAACCCCGCGCAATATGTCATGACCGTGACACTGTCTCACGTTCAGGTACATGTATTATTGTTCGCTCGGACATACAAATGTCTGACACAGACAGACAGGTGATTAGCCCCACGATGATTGTTTACCGTGTATCAAAAGGGTGGGGTTGGGAAGATTCGACTTCTACATCGCTGGCTGGAATGACTCAGATAGCATTCCTCGAGGGTGGAACTGTACCAGATATCGAGAGCACGCCAGAGCGAGAAGATACCTCTGTTCCCTGAACCAGAATGGTTGGCTGTAAGCGCGGAAACGCTATAAAAATACAGCCAACCTTTCCCGACGTGAACCATTAATCATAGATATAGCATGTTAAAATTTGGACAGATAGCAAGATGTAGGCGACTTCGTCGCATTCGTGCTCTATTTTTGAATTGACGCTCTGTAAATAGCAGTCAATCGTCTTCAGGATCATGCGCGAAGAAAAAACAACCGGAATTTAATGAGACACTCTTTCGAGGTGTTGATGCGTAAATGGAAGAAATGGCCGTTCCGTTGTTTAGGTTCACAGCTGCAAAACATGGTTAAACAACCATCCATCGCTGTGAGAATGGGTGAAAGCTGCAGTGTCCCCAGAAACGAATCCGGTTACATACCAGGAGGCCTGTATAGGCATCACTATCAATCCGTCCGGATGATGGAAACCAAGGAAATTTTTCTTGTTCCAGAAATGCGCAACGGTGATATTTGTTTCTAACTACGGGTCTAAAGGTGATACCGCACCTCAGATGATATTGACCATGGCAAAACACACATGAATCTGCTTGAGAAACGGCTCCGGGGGCTCTTGAAAACTGTATGTCCACAGCAATTCCACCCTGCCATCCCCCAGTCTCGGGTGATCGGGGCAGGCAGGCACATCAGAGAATTCTGTATATTATCAGCATGTTGGAAATCCAAGCGCGCGCGCAGTCACGACCGGCACCGGACCGACTCGATTACCGGAGAGCGCGTGCACTAGAGCGCCACCATTGCGCGCCGACGCCATATCGTATGGGCTACGTTCGTGGCATTCTCGCGTATGTGCATTCCATCGTATACCAGTGCGATCCCGGGTACTCGAATACCCAGCTCTTTAGCATATGATTCTGTAGAACAGTATATAAGATGTGTAGTTCGTACTCGAACACCTCAGTCCGTTGCATCACACACACGACTGAGGTGAGTTGATTATCTTCCATTCTATCTAGCTTATGCTTACTCGTATGTAGACTATCTCTTTAGTCGCGCGCTCCCCGATCGGTACCTGTATTCCCACACAGCAGCCCTTCGGAGATGTCAGAGTTTGTTGACTCAATGAACCAAAAGGATCGCATCAAACACGTTGCCACTCCGTTTGGTCACAAAAATACAAATATAACTTGAGATTTATTGGAGGCACAGGAACGACCGTCCGAAGACTCTCATGTGGTGCACAGCACACGGCGCAAATGCATGCCACTCCCATGATCCATAGCCCATTGCAGAGGCGCAGAATATCGATCGCCGTCGGAGAAGGTATTCACGCGTAGATCTAGCTAGATACTTTTGGCGGCTCCAAAGGTGGGGCCAGAACTCACTATGCTCGGAGCCACTCAGTGAGACTATGGAACATACTTTGCGGATGCAAGTTCCTAGCAATCCTGAATATTTACCACCCGCCCGGCGCCCGCCGACGGCACTGGCAACGATCACGACCAAGTTCCCACGCCAACTGGCAGTCTCGAAAAAAAAATCAGCGGTCGTTCAACTAGGACAAGGTCGATATCATTTAATGCACTGATGCGATCTCCTGAAGAGGTGAGTCATTGATGAGAATATCAGACTGTCAGGATTCCTCTTTGTATTTCATCATCGACATCAGAAACCTAGGGCCATGTTCAGACATCAACATCTCATCGGAATCTAGACCGATATGATCTACAGCCTTCGCAGAAAGCCGAAGATTTATGGCGTACGAGCTGGATTATAAAGTTGTTCTCCACTGCCAGGATGAATCTTCCGCTTTAATAGAGCCGAGTTCGCACAAACTGTGCAAAGCGTACAACATCCTAGGAGCAATTTGCTTTCAATGTCGTCCCAGACGCTACCATACGATGTTCTGTACGACGGCAGTGTTTATCTCACCGCCAGTACGTTCATAACGGGCATCTCATGGGGTGTCACAACCTCACTTTATTCAATTTCTATGTACAGCCTCATTCGTAACATCCGTTCTGGGCAGAACACGAAGAAGACAGTTATAACGGCTATCTGGATCACTGTCTTATGGATATTGGTAACGCTATCTACACTTGGGGACACCATTTGCGTCATTTATGCATTCGCTTGGCAAATGAACTACCTCGGAGGGCCCGTAGCATACCTGGAGGCAATATGGAACCAGCCTATTCCGATTATGGCTGTCACAGTCTATCCCTTGGCAATATGGTGGGCGGATGCTCTGATGGTGAATCTGAAACATTGTCGGCTGGCCAAGTTTGCTTGACGTGGGTCCCTGCAGATATGGCGGCTCTCCATCTTTTGCCGTGAAATTCACCAATTCGCGCGTGCCGTGGTTTATTCTATAGTTGTCCTCCTCTACATGGGCACGATTGGTTAGTCTGCCTGTTGTGCCTTGTAACGCTTTAACTATTCACCTTTCAAAATCTAGGTACTGGGGCTGCCCTGTTATTAATCATCAATGTCGATCAATCGGTCTTCTCGACATATGCTCAAAAATTTGCCGTTCCGAGCATGATCCTGTCGATCGCGTTAAACATCTTTGTCACCGCATTCATCTCGGTCCGATTGCTCCTATTCAAGAAAAGGCTGGAAAGAAGTTTAGGTATATTTCCGCGATGGTTGCCACATCGTTTCGACTGACAACGTCGTATGATGTACAGGACGCAGGGAAGCACAGCGGTCTCCATATACGAGTGTCGCAGCAATGTTGATCGAGTCAGCAGCCCTATACGTGATATGGTCGATCGTATTCATCGTTGTATACCTATTGGACAACCCCGGGATATATGTCATGAGTGCAACACTATGTCATGCTCAGGTATGTACATTCCACTTTGCTTTGTCAGATGTGCACGTGCTGACGTGGAACGTGGCAGATGATCAGCCCAACGCTAATTGTCTATCGGGTATCGAGAGGGTTAGGTTGGGAGCAGTCGACGTCTACACAGTTGAGCATTGGGACAGGAATGGCGTTCGCCAAGCTAGGCTCTGGAGACACAAAAGACTTTACTATCAAACTAGGAGAAGTTTAGCTTCTGCAAGGACAAAGTCACCGGACGATTTTTACAATCGCGGCACAAATTTGATTGTCGATTGAAATTGTTGACCGGCGCGGGCCGTTACGATTCACTATCTATTAGAACAAGTCGACATGTATCGCTTATCGCTTACTCACTGACCAGAGCGAATTAAATACTATGTGTAGACCGATGCTAGATACCGAGAGTGACAACACGGATCGTCCTGGAGAAGAAAGGAAAGGTGCACACAAGAAAGCCAGCGCAACCGAGATAGTGGTGTCTCAGGAGCCTTGCCCTAAAGAGGATGATAACTTTTGGGGTAATCTAACCCCTTTCTTTTTGCGACTCTCCTCTCCCTCCTCCGCTCCACACTTATAGTCAAAGTGTCCGCTGAGATCCGAGTCCACGTACAGCTCACCAAGGCCGTGCCGAGCGGTGCCGAGGACCTTGATGTCAATCCTACAAACTGGGATTGGGCCCATTCCAAGAAGTTCTGTTCACAGCTACATGATTGGAGAGAGAGCTCTCACTCTGGTGAGATCACAACTAGAACACAGGCAGAATACAAGAAACTACTTGATCACCAAGTTTCTAGACAGGAGATCAAAAGACAACGAGCTGAGGCTCGGAGAGCACGTCATGACCCCCGCTCTTATGACGAACCTGATGTCTTTGACATCCTTATGTTTTTGCCATATAGCCAGGCGGAGCCAGCACAAGTAAGAGCTGTGTTTCAGAACGCTGAGAAAACAAGAGAAGAGATGGAAAAGAAATTTGTGGAGAACAAGGTTACCGCATAGGCGCAGCAAGTTGCTTCTTCTCATAAGCCTCATATAGAAGAAGCATGATTTCCGGGTTGTCTCGATGTTGGTAATATTATTCTTTTTTTTTTGGCGTGGTCTACATGATTGTTAGTTCAAACAAAGCTACACATGGATACCAACGATCGTTCAACCCATTCATGCATTGCAAGTACCAAGACAACATATAATAGAATGGTCTTTAAGTAAACAATGATAGGACTCTGGTCGTGTGATCCTCTGTCAACCCACCCATTAGCGCCCGCTCCATTCGCCCATTCTCTTTAAATAATAGAAATACCTGCTAATCTGCTGCAAGCTCGAGCTTAATCTTGGCAATTGCTGCAGCAGGGTTCAAACCCTTTGGGCAAGTACGCGAACCTGTGGAATGACCACATCAGCATACAGAATCCTTCGTGAGTAGTAGCAAGACAAACAGTTAAAGATGGTGTGACATCTGTACATGCTCATCTCGTTCTGGAGTTGATCCTTTCTTTCTGGTCCATGTGCGTCCTACACGTCCGACCCAAACCTGTTGAGTTCACGCCGCGTGGAACAACAGGGCCAACACATACCCGAGAATCAGCAATCCACCGATAGGCCTGCATCAAGGTTGCAGGGCCGAGGTACTCGTCCTGGTTCCACCAATATGACGGACAACTGGTCGAACAGCAAGCGCAAAGAATACACTCGTAAAGACCATCCAGTTTCTTGCGCTCCTCTGGCGATTGCAAAAATTCACCCTTTTCAGGCGCGTTGTCGTTTTGGAGGTAGGGCTTGATAGACTTGTACTGTTTGTAAAAGAGTGTGAGGTCGGGAACGAGGTCCTTGACAATGTACACTGGTGGTGCGAACGTGGAGATGTGTGTGCGTTAGGCAAACGCGCAAAAAGAACCGGGATTTGGAAACGTACTGTGTGGAAGCGGGTAAATCTTGGTGTCCTTGGCCGCGTTCCTGTCGATGCGACAGAGACAGGCAAGCGTGTTTTGGCCGTCGATATTCATGGCGCAGGACCCACAGATACCCTCTCTGCAAGAGCGTCGAAAAGTCAGTGTAGGGTCAACCTCGTTCTTGATCTTGATGAGGGCATCAAGAATCTGTACATACAAGCACGGGTGAACGGGGCGAAAAGCGTCAGAATGGTGGACGAGTGTGTAGCGTGTGAGAACTTGCCATGGGCCCAGTCTGGTTCAGGTCAATCTTGTAGGATTGAAGAGTCGGTTTCTTCTCCGGCTCGTCTGGATCCTTATGGAAACGTGAGTGTGAGGATGAAAGGGACGAGTTGTGTGTACCCAGCGGTAGATCTGGAACTCCTTTATCAAGGTCGACCTCTCCGTAGGGACAGCCTGAAGCCTGGCAGCAGAGGATGTGAAGGTGCGCAAGGAGGTGCGGAACGAAACATTGCGAGGGATGGAGGAAGCGAGCATGGCAAAGTTGTAAATGTTTGTTGGACGGCGCAGGACTCAATGCGCATGAATACGGCCCAAGCCTTTCCGGGATGTGCCGAACCAATCACGATCAGGTGTTTACCATGCTTACACATTTAAGGTGCTAAAGTTATACAGTAATGAAGTTTATCAACCCAATATGAGCCATGATGGATAGATATCATTCTCGACAGCCTAACAAAACCGGAATTGAGTTCCCCGGGACCCGACATCTGGCACGGCCCATCGAACTCCAAGTCAATTCGTGTAACCCGACCAATGACTTGATCGGACATTTGTGCTGGACTCGGATTTGTTCTGAATCAAGGCAAATATAGCTCGCGCCGGTCATCAGAGAACATGCGCCATGGGGCACCGCAACAGGTCCGAACTTTCAGGTTTCGCTGGCGAACAGACTGGGGAGCCGGAAAACATGTTGGCCTTCATGCGCCTTCTATACCCATCGCAGACAGCGTAGGTGAGGCAAACACCATATCCGCGGACACCGCGTCCGAATTCTTATCCAACGTATCCAGTTCATGCGCAGCCTCCGCAAACCCAACCCCATTCGTGACCTGAAACTTTGTCGGGGGCGATTCCTCCCAACCGAGCCCCAGTGATACCCGGTAGACAATCATCGTTGGGCTGACCACCTGCGCAAATGCACATCAAACTGTTGGCGTTCCCAGGGATGAAAAACTGAGACATGCGTACCTGAATGTGGCAGAGAGTCACGATCATAACGTATTGCCCAGGGTTGTTGCATATGTATACAACCATAAACACCAAGGACCATATCGCGTATAGGGCAGCCGACTCAATCAATATTGCGGCGATGCTTGTGTATGGGGACGCCTGTGCATTCTTGCTCCCTATTCGTGATGTGATGCGGTTAGTGAATGCGAGGCGTAAGCCGCAGTGAAGGTTTACCTAAGTTTTTTTCAAGAGCCTTCTTGGACAACAAGAGCCGAATAGAGATGAATGCCGTGACGAAAACGTTGAGCCCCAAAGACAAGCTGAAGCATGGAATGGCAGTTTTGAGAGCTTGCGGTTCCCAGAGTGTTTGATTGGAATGGATAGTGGCCAACATGCCAGCCCCGGCGCCTGATGGGACATCAAAAAGGTGAGCCACCAGGATGAAAGCGATCGCAGCGGAGAGACTGACTAATCGTGCCAACGTACAGGAGCAAAACAGAAACAAAAACCGGGGCACGTGCCAGCCGGTGGATACCTCGGCAAAATACGAAGAGCCGCCAAAGCTGCACACGGACTGGTTCAGATGGACGCAGTTGGTCGGTACCATAATCAAGCTTACCATCATCCCGTCTGCAAACCACATTGTCAAGAGATAGGTTGCGACCGTCATGAGAGGAATGGGTTGGTCCCACACAGCGGCTAGATAGGCAACAGGTCCACCAGGGTAGTTCATTTGCCAGGAAAATGCATAAATGAGACGAATGGCAGTCCCGAGCGTGGAGAGGGTGGACAAAATCCACAGGATAGTGATAAAGGCAGACATCGTGATTGTCTTCCTTGCTCTCCTTGGCGCCGAATGAAGGCTACAGAAGAGGGTGTACATGCAAACCGAATAGAACGCAGTCATGAATCCCCATGAGATGCCCGCTAGAAATGTGTGGGCAGTAAGGGATACGGCCCCGTCATACAGGACACTGTGAGACAACGTCTGGGATGACATCAAAGATGATTTAGAGGCTCACTCTTGCCTCTAAATTTATGACAACCTGGCATGGCAGTGCTGGAGGTAACTGGGATAAAACCATTCAGGCTACTTGAGCTTGCATTTAGGAATCCGTGGGAGTAAGTGGCACCAATATTAATAACTATCAGGCCGAATCAGTTTCCACCACAAGGTCGCTGTGCTGCCATGCATAATTTCGGAGCAGCGAAACTCCCCATCTCTTCAGCCCCAATCACCTCTGAAGAGAAGTTAAGCTGTTGCATCTTTCATGATCAATGAGGCTGACAATGTTTCCGGCAGTGTCGCGGAGGCCGTCATAACAGTTTGATAGAAGATCTGATTGCCGGTCTGTCTGCATCAGCCGACGGGCTGGAATCTTCCATGGTCGCAGCGTCACGAGGAAGATGATGAAGACTGGACTGATCATGGGAACTACACTATTCGGGGTAGAAACTTATCGGACAATACACAAGCTATCCCGGACGTGCTCATGTTACGAAAATGTTTTACACCATTACCCTAGTATGTACATAAATGCTAGATATGATAACATTATTTGATTGATCGGTGCTAACTTTAACATCACTTCGCACCGACCGAGAATATGCAAGCTATTCACACTGCTTCGACGCCTATAACAACTGTGTCAGTCGGGCAGAACACTAAACAGGCAGAGGGGATGCCTTTTTGTTCTTCTGAGCCCCTAATGTTCGATTCACTTGGGTCATCAGCAAACACTAGCCGGGTCATAACACTCGGTTTTGCGGAGGTCGATTGTTCCCAACCTAACCCATGCGATACCCTGTACACGATCATCGTAGGGCTCACCACCTGTCACATCCGCGTCAACCGCTGCGTACCGTGATTGAGACAAAAAAAAACGGGTTTTCCCGCTTACCTGAACATGACAGAGAGTGACGAGCATAATGTATTGTCCAGGGTTAATCAATATGTTTAAAACGATAAAGACCAAAGACCATGTTGCATACAGCGCTGCAGACTCGATCAACATCGCTGCAACGGTTGTGTAAGGAGACGCCTGTGCGTCCTCGCGCCCTGTCAGCAACCAGTTGCGATCAGTGGGTGTGCGTGATGCACGCGGCAATGATGGCTTGCCTATGGTTCTTTCCCTCATTCTCTTGAACAAAAGCAGTCGGATAGAGATGAACGCCGTGACGAAGATATTCAGCGCTAGAGAAAAACCAAAGCACGGTATGGCGACGCTGAGAGCTTGTGTTGACCAAAGTGATACATTGGAACGGATAGTGGCCAACATGGCGCCTCCAGAGCCTTGAACACAAAGGGTGAATTGATGCGGCGAAGGATGCTCGAATGGGGAGGCTGACCAACAGTGCCCGCGTAAAGAAGAAGAACGAAGGATAAGTTCATGACACGGGTGACCTGACGGGATCCATGGCAAAAGACGAGGAGCCGCCACAGCTGTCAGGGGGCTAAGTCAGATAAATCGAGATGGCTGGCACCATCTCAAACTAACTATCGTGGCATCTGCGGACCACATCGTTGTGAGATAGGTTACAACTGTCATCACCGGAACCGGCTGGTTCCATACAGCAGCCTCATAAGCCGTGGGGCCTCCAGGGTAATCCATTTGCCAGGAATATGCGTAGATCAGGCGGATGGCAAATCCGACCGTGAAGAAGGTTGAGGAAAGCCATAAGACAGTGATCCAGACGGCCATCATGACCGTCTTCCTTGTAGCCTTCGCAGAGCGGAGACGACGGATGAGGCTGTGCATGCAGATTAAATAGAACGATGTCATCAAACCATACGAAGTGCCTGCTACGAATGTGTGCGCAGTGAGAGAGACAGCCCCATCATACAGGACGCTGTGAGGTAGCACCTGGGATGACATTAGAGGTGCCAGTCTGGTGCCGTACCCTCGGCGAATGTGCCAGCTTCTATTTAGAGCGGGCGATATTCATTGGCAGTGCCGAAGAAGCATAAAAAGAGTGTGAAATCTTTACTGGCTGTGAGCTGTTCAGTCATCGCAGCCTGTGAGAACAATCAACGGTAACCAAAAGGCATGTCGTAACTCATGCACAACTTTTCGAAGGGCGCCGTAGAACTTAGCATATTTTCTCTAAACCTAATAATTCACGCTGGAGCAATTGCGTTGGGGAATCTTGTCAAGTGTGAAAAGACTAGAAGCATAACCTCTGGCCAATGCGAGAGGTATGTTTTCTTATTGATCAAATCAATTTGAGCAATGTCTGCGTTGTTGGAATTTCAAGAAGGTTACGCCACGATTTCCAGTGCTATGTCGAAAACCGAACCCCGGCGCGTTACTCACTTATCCACGTGGAGGGGTCGGGTGACCTGTTTGCTCCGAGTTTTGATAGGTCCTGTAGAATTTTCACCTTCGTTTGTTACACAATACAGAGTCACTGACACTGAAGCTGTCGGACTTTGAATCATGAGTGCAGCGGCTACAACTCATGAGAGCAGAGCCTGAACTTGAAGGGGTTGTGGTGGGGTAGAACTCTGATTGTGGGTCGGCAGTCCACAAGTCTGACCCTTGAAGAACTCTTGGAAGGGATATCAACCCTGCTTTTCTCATGATTGTTAAGCAGAGCTAGCCTTCTTTACACTCGCTTATCAGTTGCAACCAATGGCGGTTCAACAGTTATGCCCAGTAATGAACAATCTAGATAAAGTGTACGTCGTATGTTTGAGGTGGGCCATCAAGCATCAGAGGCAATACAGTGCTACAACCTTCATCTTCTTGCTTGTGGTAAGCCTCCGAAGAGTCGTGCTGTTGTCACCATGGGTTACGTGCGTTTATGAGTTTGAGCGGAGGAAAACCCATCCAAAACGAGGTTCTTGAGCGTACCCGCTTGGCCTTCGTAGAGTCGTGTGGCTGAATCACCGCCTGTGGTTGCCTTACTATTGACGGGCCTTGATGGACCTATTCACACAAGAAGGAAGTAAACCGGTATAGCAGCTTGTCCCAACGTCCATCTCCCAGCAAGTCATTCAAGAAATGTCACCTTCATATAAAGAATCCCCAAAGGGATCATTTGGCGCAATAATGGAGTCGCTCAGGAGACTCAGTCGAGTCAAAAATCGGCAGTCAAAGCGACCAGCAGTTTAAAAAGTGATGCAGACCGCCAAGACACCATTTACCATATGTAGCACATCCAAAAGCGCCGGACCGGCAACCAGTAGGCTTATGCACTGCTGTACCATTTTCTCTTACACTTACCGGTGCATGGAATCACCTCTGACAAGTGCAGTTACCTCTCGTTCTTTCGTCTCAAAATATGCGATAAAGTTGGAACACTGTATTGCTATGAAGAATGCGAGTGGCATAACTCACATTGAGCGATTGGTGCATCGATATCGTTTATCCTGCATTGTTTAGCGCCAGCCATTGTTCAACAAAATACGTCGAGACGCATCACTTTGACTTCCTGGATTCGAAGATGCATTGTGTATAGGCAGCAAAGCTTCACGGGATGCCCGAGCGGGCTATTGCATACGGAACAAATGGAAGTCTTTGATCACCTGACTTCTGACCGATGCATAGGAATCACTGTGAGTTCACTAGACTGAAAACCATTCCTTACCATAGTCGTCAAGGATTCCATTTGAGATTATGTAGCTGGAGGATCACTGCCCGAGGTTTCGCTTCTCCTGGTGGGTCTGAGGGATCCGTTTTGGAACATAGATGGTTGGTTATACCACCAATCAGGTTGGACATTGCATTTAAGGGGCTCATGGCTTTTGATGCTGCGAGAAGTCGAGCGGCGTCTATGTTTTGCGTGATTTATTTTGCAATCTAATCGCCGACCTTACAATAAGCAAATTATCTGACCACCCGAGTCATGGTCCAATTCCCATTGCAGATTTCGTTGGTGACATAATGGTGGAGTTCGTGTCTGCTTTCTCGTCCAACGTATCCAGCCCACACGTGGGCCCCACAAACGCGATTCTACTCATGACAGTTGCTGATGCTGATTCCTCCCAACCTAATCCATGTACTACCCGATAAACGATCATTGTGGGGCTGATCACCTGGTTAATCCATTTTCAACCATAAGTATGCAAAAAAAAGGACCAGGAACATTCTCACCTGAATGTGGTACAGAGTAGCGACCACAACATGTTGTCCAGGACTGTTGACGACATACAAGACAATGAATGCCGGAGACAATATAGCATATAGAGCTGCAGACTCGATGAGCATCGTTGCAATAGTTGTGTATGGTGATACCGGTTCGTTCCTGCGCCCTGTTTGCAGCACGATGAGATGAGCGAACGAGAGGTATTTGCGGTGGTAGCAGCTTACCTAGAGCTTTTTCCATCGTTCTCTTCAGCAAGAGCAACCGGATAGAAATAAATGCAGTAATGAAAATGTTGAGCATCAATGACAAGCCAAGAGACGGAAGAATAAATTTGATAGACTGCGCTGAATAGAGGGAATAATTGGAGTGGAGGGCGGCCAAGGTAGCGCCTCCAGCGCCTTGGATATACGGAAAGGGCGGGTCAGAAAAATCGTAACGTTCGGAATAGAGAAACTGACCAATCGAGCCCAGATAGAGGAGGAGAACGAAAGAAAAAATCAGGATACGAGTGATCCGACGAGACCCATGGCAAAAGAGGAGAAGCCGCCACAGCTACTCAGAGATAAACCAAGATGGCCGGCAGTATCTCAAATATCGCACTCACCAACATCGCATCTGCGAACCATATCGACAGGAAGTAGGTCGTAACTATCATTGTCGGAATCGGTCGGTCCCAATTAGCAAAGATATAAGCCATAGGTCCTCCAGGGTAACCCATTTTCCAGGAATACGCATACAGAAAACGGGTAGTAAACGCAAACGTGCAGAGTGTTGACAAAATCCACAAAACGGTGATCCGAATAGCCAACATGACATTCTTCCTTGTGGGCTTTGCAGAACCACGAATGAGGCTGTACATACATGACCAGCAACTACATATTCATGCGCTGATCAAACATAATATATACATTGGCCCATGCAATCTTTGATGAAACCCTTATGCCAGGATGTAAGGGCAAGGATACTACTCCTCCCACTACTCATAAGCAACCCCTGTCCAGAGATGCTGATCAGGTTGAGCAACCCTTGGGGGAGCTTCCTTTTCCCTCCAATGACAATGACCTACCTGCTCAACCACCTGCTCAACCACCCTCTCCTGTTGCTCCTATCCCTCACACACCTAGCCCAGTCCCACAGGTGCCAGTAACTCCACTGTGAGCCCCATGGCCTGGACTGCCAGCTGTCCCTCAAGCTCCCAGATACTCTACCTGAGAATGCCACATGCCTTGCTGGCCCAGCAACATTTATGGTGATGACTGGCACCTGGTTGAGCAACAGAAGGACATGGATTGCACTTCACGATGGCATGACATCATTGGGGAACCAGGGCCTTTGTCACACCCTGTGCCTGGACCATCAAATGTTCCTGGTAGTTTCCCTGACACATCCAGTAATGATGTACCAACCCCCTCATCTCCCAATTTGGAAGAAGATGTTGACTGGCTATGCCAGGAAGAGGGAGCTGGACTTCTTACCCATTTGATGTCAAAGGCAATACCACATGGCAAGACTTTTGCAAAGTCTAAACCACATTGCAAGTGGACATACAAGAACATATCCATGCTACCAGCTGCAACACAGGAAGAATGGAAAGCCACATGTTGACACGAGCTTGATATGCTCAAAGAACGGAAAGTCTTTGAACTAGTTGAAACCCCTAAGGGGTGTAAGGTTATTGATAACCACTGGGTATTTGACGTAAAACCTGATGGTTGCAAGAGGGTATGCCTTGTAGCAAAAGGCTTCTCCCAAGTCAAAGGTCTTGATTTTGATCAGATCTTCTCTCCAGTTGTGCAGTTTGAGACAGTGTGGCTTATGCTAGCCCTGTTATGAAAATTGCCAATAATGTCATATAATATGCTTACTAAGCTATTCTTGTTGCTATAAGTTAAAGCACCAACATTTGATACTAATGAAAGTGTAAGGTGGGTCATGTGTTACAATTCTTGTTCTTGTACATCTTATGATGTGTTTTCATTTATGGTATGCTTCTATTTCAGATGCTTTTTCCTTTCTAGGGTTCCTCTGTTGAAGTCCTCGTGTTTCCCCAACTTTCCCATATTGTGTCAAACCATGTACCCCATAGTTTCCTTTCGTAGAGAGGGATAACTTGGTTCATGCTCATTTGTAGACAATACTTATACCACATGCATGTACTATAGTTGATAAGCTAGTTCTACACAATATCAACGTAGTTCCTAGATCTTCCTGGTCTACTTCTAAGGTTGCTGGATTGCTCTAGTAACTAGAAGGTCTATTGAATAAAAGCATAACAAAAGAACTAGCTTCTCATTGCTGAGACACTATTTACACTCCAGCCATTCCTCCCTGATATTGCTTTTGTGCTCCAACCCCCTCCCCTCCCCCTCAGTCAGAGTCTGAGGAAGAAGGGTCTCCTATTGCCCTTTCTCCCACTCAATCAACATACCATCTTCCCCCTTCCACCCCTTCCACCCCTCTAGCCCTAACCCCCCTTGCACTTCCCCCCCCATTACCCTTTCCCCAACTCCTCCCACTCTCCCACCAGCCATGAACATACCTGTCAACTCTCCCAAGCAAAAGGTGGGAATGCCCTCTGATTTCACTGGAGAAACTTCTAAAGCAGTCAGTTGAGGCATGGCCATGACTGCCTATTTCACATTAAACCCTACCATCTATGTCATGGATAGAGACAAAATCCTTGCTGCTCTAAGTAAATTCACCAAAGGGTGAGAAGTCCTTTTTGCCAAAAAATGGTACACCAGACTGAACAATCCTGCCCTGCTCCCTGCACAGTTAACTTATGACATCTTTATGGAAGATTTCGGCAAAACATTTTATCCTTATAACTTTAAAGAAGAGACTAGATGAAAAATGCTCAATATATGTCAAAATCTTAAAGATAAAGAGGAGAGATTTCAAAACTATCTGGCAGACTTCCAACTCCATGCCGCTTGATTAGGAATAACAGACAATGCCACCCTCATTGATGCTTTTGCTGGAGGGCTTGACCTGCAAATCATGCAGATGATCCTATCCATGGGAACCCTGCCTGCCACCCTTGACAAATGGGTAACCACAGCTGCAAAGTTTCATGCACAACAGTAATGTATCAGAGCATTACAAACTGGAGGATCATTAAATATAGAAAGGTCCCGAGATCCAAATGCTATGGATGTGGATGCTGTTACGGTTTTACTACGTTTCTACCCTATTGTGCGATCAGTCTTGACGATATCCTTTTTTCCTAGTCTTCCCCGCCATCCCCTACGGTATATGATTAGATCTTTCCTTTGCCTTTGTGTTCTCGACCTTAGGATAACGCTTGTCTCCTAGGTTGTCCTGTATTACGGGCAACGTGCCCTACACATGTTTACCACGAGGCCCTCTTCGCTTCTGCCTCGTGGCCGTTTCTGTTCCTAGCTTACCTCGTGTTACGCCCAGGGTCTTGGGCATTCCCATATGTAGGTCAACCCTTGCACCAGGGTTGAGGGCTCACCATAGTTAGCGCTTAGTCAGCATGGTCTGTGCGCCAT
>JBBPJT010000324.1:0-29647 GCA_038088895.1 Xerocomus potaroensis | reverse complement strand
CTGACTAAGCGCTATCTATAGGAAGCCCTCAACCCTGGTGCGAGGGTTGACCTAAATAGGAAACGCCCTTAGCCCTGGGCGTAACACGAGGTAAGCTTATGTAACAGGAACAGCCATGAGGCAGAAGAAGAAGAGGCCTCATGGCAAACACGCGGACGGCACGTGGTACGAATACAATCGGCCTAGGAGTCAAGCGTAATCCTAAGGCCGGGAACACAGAGAGAACGGGAAATCTAATCGTATACCATAGGAAGGGGCGGGGATAAGGAAAAGGAAATGAACCGTTAGACTAAGGACCCCGATGTTAAGGCAAACAGTCGGGCGTCCGTTGTAAAACTGTAACAAGTAACAGGTGTGGTGTGAGTAGAGGGCAATCCAGATGATGGTAAGGTAAGGCCTGAATTCATAAGTGTTTGAAGAAGGACAACAGATATCAGAGAGTTGACATCTACACCTGATGAAGCTGGTGGTTGCATGCTTGCTTTTCAGGCAGGATGTAAGAGCAGCACTTTGTTTGCCATGTTGAATGATTCAATATTTGGTGGGATCTTCAATGTAGCTTATCCTTCCTCCTAGGTACTTGTTAGAAGACAACATTTGAATTTCCAAAAAAAAAAACATACAAAAGCATGACACCAATCCAAAATCATAGCAGGCATCAATGGAACGGCCCCCATTGGTCTAATATAGATAAAGCCTTCATTGTCTTCATTCTTGTAAAGCTTTTGTAGCTTCATTCACCATTGTGCAAGTTGGATATCCAGATTGGAGGTCCCATATATTTTCTACTATATCATAAACTTTAGAACATAGAGACCTTTGATAATGCATACCTTTTTGGTGTTCCCATCTGTGTCAGATGCATCACTAGAGTTATTCCCTGAGTCATTACTGGGAATTCTTTCAATATCTTTCATATCAATAAAGATCTTGATGGGACCAGGGGTTGATGCTATGATTTTCTTCACCATCTCTCAGTAGTCTACTTCATTGTCAACATCCATAACGTTATTCACACTTTGACTAGAATATTGTCAGATAGACTTAGTAACCCAATACAGAGTAAAATAAACTCATACCTTTTTGCCTTTGAAGGTACAAATTTGAATGGGAATCACTTCTTCTTAGAAACCTTGTAGTTATTGTGGCCATGCTTGTCCAGGACACTCTATAAAAATCTAATGTAATTGTCAGGGGTGAGTGCAAAAAGAAGTTCCTTTGTCTTGATGGTCTTCTCTTTCTTGGCCATACTACCTTTGCCTTTGGCTTTCTTTTCAAGGCTGAGTAAACTGTCAGAGCAATAGTGAAGGCATACTGCCTCTCCTCAGGACAAGTAGGGGAGGGTGACAACATGGTGCAACACACAGCCTACTTTCACTTAGTTGCACTCTCACTCAGATGCATGCAGGGTCCCATACAGCCACACAAATTTCTGAAGTGCATTTTCTGCATCATTTTGTAATCAGCTGTAACAAATTACCCCATTGCTACATTTCTAACTAATGGACAGCTATGATGAAGTTGTACTTACTTGCACCCACTCTCTTTGCTTTGTGAGGTTTGTTTGTTTGGTGAGCTATGTTGTTGGTGATCATTTAGCATATGGCTGGCTGCTAAGGTGTTGGATCATGTGATCCTACACGAGCCTGAGAGCTTACTTCAGTTTTCATTTGAGTTTGTGTAGTGCGTTTGTTTCTAGGTCCGCTGACTCCGCTCCTTCAAGTCAGAAACTTATCCGACCCCAATGACAATCTAATAAGAATTCCAGAATTTACGGTCCGAACAGGGGCGCAGTAGCGACAGGGCAGTCGCATCTGGAGAAGCACCCAAATGGTTCTAGACGGGATATGGCTTCGAAAACTAACCCAGCGCTCGACTATCCTGGGGTTAGTGACAACTGGTTTATTGTCGGCATCTGACAACCTAGCTTAAAAAGCGAATGATCTGGCTGCCGATAACCAAATCTCTAGGTAGTCTGGAACCTAGCCCATGTGTGAGTCTTTACTACGAGCGTCCATCGGAGACACTGACAAAAGAGCAAGCGCCGATTGCAAGAGCCGATTTTGCCGCAACTATTTTCTCGCCTTTCACGTGAGGTAATAATTCAACTCACCACAATAACGTGGACTGTCTGGTGATGATAGATGATGGATGGTCAATGAATGTTAACGAGGTCTGGCAAGCCCGGCGCCGCGGGTATCCCGATTATCGTCCGACGCTCAGCCTTGCCAGCGTATACTTTTTTTTCCGCACTGGAGCCTCGGTGACAGGGCGCATCCCGTCGCGCGCGAACTCCCTCGGTTCAACAAAGTGGAATGAATTTTACACGTGCTTCCTGAAAACTTCATGCCTCATTTGTCATGCATGCTCGGTCATTGGGCTGCTATTTCCCTATATAGGTGTTGTATTGTTCCTCCCTTGCGATTGGAAGGATATGTTTATTGGCTGACAGTTTTGTTCCGAGATTTTCCTGGAATGCATTCCTGTGGAAAGAATTCCGCACAACCTGATGAGCTTTACCCGAAGCCGCTAATAGACCCCACTATCGCCTTCGGTTCCTCGGTAGAGTAGTTTTGATTTTATGATGGCATGGTTTACGCGAGCGTTCGCGAGGCATATAAAGTGCCGGAGCGGACGCGAAGACACCAGCGGATCATGCTTGTTTTGCATCTTCTAGCTCTGTTTTCGGTGTTGATCCCTCAGGTCAGATAATTTCCGTCACTTATTCCACCACTGCTCACGACGACCCGTAGAGTTGTGCAATTTCGCCGCTTGGACGTTTGCATCCCTCTCACCATGGACTTCCAGCAGATTGGACCGCATACGGATGTTTGACGTGAGTGAGTCGGGCACTTCTGATATGATCATTCAGTACGGTGTTGCACAGCGACGACCAGAGCGCACACACGCTTTCATCTGCTTCTTATGTCGACCTGACTGGAATGACAGTCGAGTCATGCATCAGGTTCTGCTCCACAGGGAAAGTTGCATACACCTATTCTGGGGTTGGACAAGCGAATAATTGTTGTGAGTAAGGTCGCACCTCACCCTGTACACATGTCACGTCCTGCCTGATAGACTGTGGGAATACCTTGGCTGGTATTGCCAAGCGTGTGAGCCTGTCGGATTGCAACACGACTTGCAGTGGAGATTCGTCCGAGTTCTGTGGCGCAGCTGATCGGCTAAATGTCTATTGGAGTAGCCAGCATGCTCTCCGGGTCCTCAGCAGAGGCACTGGTTCACCCTCGCCTGTCACATCTGGACTCCCGAAATCATGGACGTATGCTGCGTGCTATGTGGACAATGCGAACGGACCAGCCCTCGGAAATGAATATAACGTCAGCAGCATGACGGTCGAGACTTGTGTTTCCCATTGTGGCGCAAGTAATTTCACTCTCGCAGCAACTGAGTCCGGTGCCCAGTGCTGTAAGTGACGACGCGTTGCCGGGTGACCTTTCTTCTGTTAATGATGGGCTTGGCCCCCATTTATAGTCTGTGGCAACCATTTGATGAATGGTGCTGTTAAGGCGCCGGATAGCGACTGCGATCATACTTGCGGGGGAGACTCAACGTAAGTTTAGACTATCGCTCGCGGACTCTATTGACGCAGGTAGCGAGGCTTGTGGTGGTTCAAACCGCCTCTCCGTGTACACATCAACAGGAAGTGTGGACGCGCTCTCTGCCCCTACCATCCAAAGCACGAGTCTACCTGGGTCATGGTCATACAAGGGATGCATTGCGTAAGTGAGGCTGTTTCAATGCAATAGCTTACGCTGAACCTCGGCGCACTTGAAATAGTGAGCCAGCAAATGGGCACCAAATGTTTCTATACGAATTAAACCAGAAAAAAAGCAACACAGTTGACGCTTGTCTAAACCAATGTGCTGCGTATGGTTATCCTGCTGCTGGTCTAGAGGATGGCGAGTTGTGTTGTGAGTCTGCTCCTTCAGCTCTTAGTACCGGTATTCATCGAATGCTGGGGCACTAGACTGCGGTGATGTCAGCGATGTTGCGACAAACGGCGGGACTTATGTCCCCGATTCAGAGTGCAACATGCCCTGCTCCGGCGACCCTGCCCATGTGTGTGGAGCTGCAAACAGATCGACGACGTATTTCTGGACCGGAGCTCCACTGTATGTGTGGAACACGCCGGAGAATACTGGGCGTTACGAGGCAAGGAGTCTCATGCTCCGAATTAACCAAATGGATTCTCACTCTTAATAGTTTCTCATTGGTGGCCTCGTCGTGCCGTTGATAGCAACCGTTGGCATAAACAACAAGGTCACCTTCCTAGAAAAACGACCATCCAATTGGAAAAACTCAACGGGCGCTTACGAACTAGACCTCAGTCTGGTAGATGATTTCGAGAAGGCGTGGCGGGTGATGCACGTCAAGTCGGATGTTTTCTGCTCCGCCAGTATCATCCTCCCCGACAAAGGGGCGCGACAGATTAACATTGGTGGGTGGGTGACCCAGTCAGCAATGGGTGTTCGGTTGTATTACCCGGATGGAAGTCCGGGAGTAAACGGGACACACGACTGGCAGGAGAACGTCGCTGAGTTAGCACTGCAGGTGTGCTGTCCCTTTCTGTTATGTTCGTTCGCTTATTATTTTGCAGCGTGCGCGATGGTACCCGACGGCGATGATGATGCCCAATGGGAGTATCCTTGTTGTAGGCGGGGAGACAACAAGCAACGGTCCGCCTCAACCCAGTTTGGAGATCCTCCCAAAACCAGCAGGAGGTGAAGTCATTACGCTTCCATACTTACAACAAACGGACCCCAACAACTTGTACCCATTCTTGCTCACCCTTCCGAGCGGGCGAATTTTTATTGGTGAGCATGCTCTTCGGGGGATTGACCTATCTATTGAAAGAGAGGTTTGCCAAGGTTTCTGGAACGAGGCACGGGTATTGGACCCTGTGACGTTTGACACTGTCACTGTGCTTCCCAACATGCCGGGTGCAGTTAACAATACCCGGTCAGGCCGCACATATCCGATGGAAGGGACCTCAGTGCTGCTTCCCCAACATGCGCCGTACACGGATCCGATCGGGATTCTAGTTTGTGGGGGATCATCACCCGGCGGTGGTATAGCGCTTGATAACTGCGTCTCCATCGAACCCGAGGTCGAGAACCCAATGTGGACAATAGAGAGAATGGTATGTACATAATTTGTGGAGTCGGTGGGGGCATTTCGCTGATGGAGGTTCGTCTTAGCCATCCAAGAGAGTAATGCCGTGCATGGTCACGCTCCCCGATGGGTAAGTCAACATTTCACCTAAGATGCAGTGTGCGAGAGGCCAACGGAACTACGACAGGACATACATGATCATGAACGGCGCCCACCAAGGTTACGCTGGATTCGGACAGGCGAGAGACCCCAATCTGAACGCGCTTCTGTACGACCCGTCCAAGCCCGTCGGGCAGCGGATCTCCATTCTGAGCTCGACAATCGTGGCGCGACTGTACCACTCCGAGGCAACACTTCTTCCGGACGGTCGCGTACTGGTCTCGGGGTCGAACCCAGGGGCATACGTTAATGGGACGCACCCGTACCCCGAGGAGTTTCGGATTGAGGTGTACATTCCTCCATATTTGTCACAAGGGCTCAAGCAACCGGAATTTACGATCTCAGAGACAGATTGGGCACTTGGGGGGCAGTATTCCATCGATGTGACACTTTACCAAGGATCCACGAACACGATGCGGGTCTCTCTCATCGCCGGTGAGTCTGCTCCTTTTTTGTCCATAATGGCGATAAGCGTTGAATGACTAAACGGTGTGACGGATTAGCATCGTCGAGCACGCACGGCAATGTGATGAGTGGTGGACGGATTATCTTTCCCGCTTTTTCTTGTTCTGGCACGACATGCACGATCACGGCGCCACCCAATGCCAAGGTGAGCCCGCCAGGATGGCACCAGTTGTTTGTGCTCGATGGACCGACCCCGTCGCACTCCAAATGGGTACGGATTGGTGGTGATCCAGCCAAGCTTGGGAATTGGCCCGACTTTCCTGACTTTACATTACCTGGAGTCTGAATGGGGGGGCAGACAGAGTCGAAGGCAATCGATATGTTGGACATTTGGACATTTTTGGACATTTCTATGGTTGTCATTCGTTAGGTCTGTCATTTGAAATTTGTTGTTGCATGTTGTTGTTCACTCGTTGTGTAGTCGTGTTTGTGGCTTTATACCCCCTTTTGTTTAGATTTTATTTTGCGAATGACTAGCGATGTTGATACCCCGATACCCATTGTCGCCACTCTGGCGGCCGAACTGTCTGGGGAACATAGAGAGTTAAAATCATATATTATTCACTGAGGCCATAGTGTAATTTTTAGTCTGCTGTGAGCTGGAAGTCTCTGAAGGGGTACGGGTTGTGAAAGGTTCAATTGTACAGCATTGCATGTTTACAGAATAAAGTTCATGTCAGGTTTTACACGTCAAATTTTAATTCTTCATTCCAGTGAGAGGCCGCAAGTCCGACCCTGCATGTAATCAAACAGCCAGGGTCAGTACTCTCAGCGACGCTGACGGCGATCGAAATTTCTGAACCGCTTGTTTCATTTTCCCAGAGCAGAGCGAGGCACCTGTCTGTAAAGGTTGAGCAAACTTCGTACGCGAAGGCATATTCTGGCAGTGTGTTTCATCTGAGTTGACCAGTATACCACTGCTAAACTATCTAGTATCGTATCTAAGCCGACCTCGCTGCGGTGCCCGATATACGGGTATCCCGTGCAACTCCTCCAAGTTGGCTGATCAAACGGGAGGCATCGTCTCAAAGGACGAACGTGATTATAATGATGGGGTTTGACGATGGAACGAATGATGGGCAGACCTATTACTACATGGCGTTTCCAGATCCATGATAGGGACTGAGCACTGCAATTCATGACAAGTTGGAGTGTCGAACTCGAATGGCTCGGGTTTTCCTCAACTTTGGCGTATATCAGAGGACGGTGATCAGTTCCCGCCAATCCTGCTACCAAGGCTATCAATTTCACCAGACAACTCACCTCATTTGATAGTTTCCACCGCCACCAAATCATGATGCTGCTATTGGAGCCTTGTTGCGCGGAGCCGAGGAAGCTGGGCGTACTATTGCCGCTTTTCTTATGGTCATTTTCTTCCTTGTGGGAGGTGAAAGTACGACACAAACGATGACAGCGTGGATCATCTGGCTAGGAACCGTTCGACTCTGCCAAAGGTCTGAGTAGCCCGTGTGTGCATTCTAGCGATCATCTGATCCATCCTTTCCAGAACAATATTCCTTTGCTTCTCCAGCGGCCGCTCTGGAGCCTCGGGATTATCTACCAACGGCACGTTGCCATCGCGAACTTTGTCGTTCCTCCCACACACCATCAAGGAGGAAGGAACGCTACAAGTACTTCCCAAACTCTTCCACACGGTTCATGGGCCAATTATGAGATGTACGAAAAAATTGCCGTTTCATCGCATTTCTTCCAAAGGGCAATTTCAAACCACACCCTTTTTTTCCCCAAGGAACCTCGGTGGATAGAAACGTGCTTGTCTTGCTATTACTAGACCGAAATCTGGTTCCCATCGCGAGTGCCTGTAAGTACGGTTTTGACGACTTGTGGTTAGCCTGATGTTCGCTCATTAGGTCCGTTTCCTTGTTTAGGCATCTTGAATTGTCAACTTTCCACCAGATGCTACTGGCTAGGGGCTAGTTTACAGTTCTGCCCCTTGATACTCTAAGATGTCACACCCAAACTCGGTGAAACGTTTCACAAAACTCTGTTCCGTCCGGCTTGTCCCGCAATTATCCGTGGACACTCCTCATTATCACCTCCCGTTTCTAGGAAGAGTGGTTTTCACGCTTTTTTAGAATCTCATGGTGGTTGCGGAAGCCTTTAGCGCTCGTGAAACATATAAAAAAAACACCCTCTGGGGGGCAAGGAACTGCAGGACATCGGTTGCCCATGGCCGCCTTTCGTCTTTTAGTACTGTGTTTTGTTTTGATCTCCCAAGTGAGAGCAATTTTCCCTGTCGGATTTCGTTCTTATGATGCCCCTTTAGGCTCGTGCATTCTCGTCGCATTCTCATCGCCATGTTCATCTTCATCGCCGCGCACTCCCAGCGGGTTGGTCAGCGTATGGATGTTGGACGTAAGTGACCACAAGTGATCACTGGCTATTGTTGCACTCATTAATCCATCGTGTCCGGCAGTGATAGTGTGAACGCACGCACGCTCTCATCTGCCTCATACGCCAACGCGACTGGCATGACTGTCGAGTCATGCATTAGCTTTTGCTCAACAGGGTCTAACTCATACGTCTACGCCGGCGTTGAATATGCAGATGAATGCTGTTAGGCCGACTCGCCTGTTTACTCGTTGACATTCTCATCCCCGTTTTTTTCAGATTGCGGGAATACGTTTGCGGCCGGTGCCACGAATGTGAGCTCGTCAGAATGCAATATGGCGTGCAGCGGGGATTCTTCGGAGTATTGCGGTGCCGGCGATCGACTAAACGTCTACTGGAGTGGTGCCCAACCTCCCCCGCCTCCAATCACCGTTAAAAGCGTCGGTAATTGGTCATCGCTAGGTTGTTACAAGTGAGCTGTGTGGTTTTTGTCGACACATCGAGTGCTGAACGCTCTTTGCAGCGATTCTGTTGCGAATCGGGCACTGTCGTACGCTGCAGCTGTCAGCAGTGTCACAGTGGAAAGCTGCACGGCTGCGTGTTACGGCGCGGGGTACCCATTGGCCGGTGTGGAATATTCGGATCAGTGTTGTCAGTGTTTTTTTGTGATTCACTTCGGTTGTGTGTGTTGCTGACCCGAAGTATACGTCAGTCTGTGGCCCGACTCTTAATTACGGGTCTACACCCACGCCCCTGACCGACTGCGACATGACGTGTGCCGGAAATTCTTCCGAGTATTGCGGTGGTCCAGACCGTCTCGACGTGTACAATTATACTGCCACTTTGGGAAGCGGGTTCGGCGGTAATAACGGGGTGCCGTCGCCTGTCACGTCCGGACTTCCGAGTACATGGACGTATGCCGCATGCTACGTGGACAATGCAAACGGACGTGTCCTTGGGAACGAATTCGACAGCAGTACCACGACGGTCGAGAGCTGCATCAGCCACTGCAGCGGGAGCAACTTTACGCTAGCAGGAATCGAGTATAGTACACAATGCTGTGAGCGGCGACGCATCCCCGGGTTACATACCTTCTTGATGGCGCTGATGGTTCGGCTTTTCATGTTGCAGTTTGTGGAGATTATCTGGTGAACGGCGCAGTTCAGGCACCCGTCGGCGACTGTAACATGGCATGCGGGGGGAATTCAGCGTACGTTTTGAAATCGTTGCATTTTTGATGGTGCTTACGAACAGATCAGAGAAGCATGTGGTGGGCCCAATCGTCTCTCGGTATACACTTCCACGGGCAATGTCACCGCCTATCCTGTCCCTACTATCCAGAAAACGGGTCTTCCTGGATCGTGGACGTACAAGGGATGCATCTCGTGAGTGAGGACGCCCTCACCGATCGATCTCGTGTTCATTACATCCAACGTCATACCTTTTTTTGGCTAGTGAGCCAACGAATGGCCAGAGGGTGTTCCCGTACGAACTGGATTGGACGACGAACAACACAGTCGATGCGTGTCTCTCCCAGTGCGCTGCGTATGGTTACCCAGTCGCTGGTCTCGAGTACGGACAGCAGTGCTGTGCGTTTGTTTTCCCCCTACGTTCCTGATGTACGTGCGCTGACCAACTGGGCGTGCCAGTCTGTGGTGACGTCAGCGATATCACTACGAACGGTGGGGCGTATGTTGCTGACTCGCAGTGCAATATGGCCTGTTCCGGAGACCCCGTTCATCTGTGTGGTGCCGGAAACAGATTGTCAACATACTTCTGGACTGGGACCCCGCTGTACGTTTGGAACACACCAGAGAACACCGGATATTACGAGGTGCGTCTGATATCCCACGTGTTCAGAAACAAGAGGCTGATTGACGGCTTTTTTGCGTGGGGCAGTTTCTGATTGGGGGGCTTGTGGTTCCCCTGATTGCGACTGTTGGGATCAACAACAAGGTGACTTTCCTCGAGAAATGGGGAACGTCCGAGTGGCCCAACTCGACGGGTGCCTATGAGCTCGATATCAGTTTGGTGGACAACTACTTGCTCGCGTGGCGCGAGATGCACGTGAAGTCGGACGTGTTTTGCTCTGGGAGTATCATCCTCCCGGACAAGGGGGCGCGACAGATCAACGTCGGCGGGTGGTCGCTCGAGTCGACATATGGCGTCAGGCTCTACTATCCGGACGGAAGCCCTGGCGTGAACGGGACACACGATTGGCAAGAGAACGTGAATGAGCTGACGTTGCAGGTGAGAGTTGTGTCCCCCCATTTCTACACTGTCTATTGACTCATGTCCGCAGCGTGGGCGGTGGTACCCGACGGCGATGATGATGCCCAACGGAAGTATCCTTGTCGTTGGTGGAGAGACGGGAAGCAACGGTCCGCCTCAACCGAGTCTGGAGATTCTCCCCAAGCCAGCTGGAGGCGATACTGTTATCACGCTGGATTACCTGCAACGCACAGACCCGAACAACCTGTACCCGTTCTTGATTGTTCTTCCGAGCGGGCGAATCTTTATCGGTGAGCAGAACCTTCGGCCGTTTCGCGCGCCTATTCATTTTGAGCACTCTTCCAGGGTACTACAATGAAGCGCGCATACTGGATCCTGTGACGTTCGACACCGTCGCCGTACTCCCGAACATGCCGGGTGCGGTGAATAATTTCCTAGGGGGCCGTTCGTATCCGATGGAAGGGACAGCAGTGATTCTTCCTCTACATTCACCGTATACGGATCCTCTCGAAATTTTGATTTGTGGCGGGTCGACACCGGGTGCTGGTATAGCCCTCGATAACTGTATTTCCATCGCGCCTGAGGTCGAGAATGCGTCCTGGACGTTGGAGCGAATGGTGCGTATGTGCGCGGTGCGGTGTACGAGTGCACTTTGCTGATATTGATCTTGGTATAGCCTTCAAAGAGAGTGATGACATGCATGGTCACCCTTCCAGACGGGTAGGTCATAGTTTGAGTTGGGGATATGAACGCGGAGGGGCTGATACACTGGCACAGCACATATATGATTCTGAACGGTGCACAACAAGGCTTTGCTGGATTTGGACTTGGGAACGATCCCAATCTGAGCGCGCTTTTGTATGACCCGACCAAGCCCGTGGGGCAACGGATCTCTATCTTGAACACGACGATTGTTGCGCGGCTTTATCACTCCGAGGCAACGCTTCTCCCTGATGGCCGCGTGCTGGTCTCTGGGTCAGACCCAGAGACGTACTACCCGAATGGGTCATATGTCTACCCCGAAGAGTTCCGGATTGAGGTGTATATCCCCCCATATTTGAACCAAGGGTTCAAGCAGCCGGAGTTTACGATTGCGGTGACTGACTGGGATCTCGGGGGACAATACAGCATTGATGTGACGCTATTCCAAGGCACCACGAGCACGATGCGTGTCTCTCTTATTGCCGGCAAGTCTTGGTACTCTAAATGGGATGGGAACGAGGCTGACGCTTAAATAGCTTCCTCGAGCACGCACGGCAACGTCATGAGCGGTGGACGGATCATCTTTCCCGAGTTCACATGCTCTGGGACGACGTGCACGATCACGGCGCCGCCGAATGCGCATGTGTGTCCACCGGGGTGGCATCAGTTGTTTGTGCTTGACGGACCGACGCCGTCGCACTCGGCATGGGTTCGGATCGGTGGTGATCCGGCCGAGCTTGGGAATTGGCCCAACTTTCCTGATTTCACATTACCTGGCGTTTAGAGTTGTCTGGGTTAGATTGAGAGTAAAAATTGGCCTCGAGGCTGGTATCTATCAGTTATTTATTGGCAGCAAAATGCGAGTCTTTGTTGATGAGCGACTGGTACATGGAGCGAGACAAGTGTGAGAACGAGAGTCTAGTGCTAGTGTGCGCTAGTGTACGTGGGTGGTTGTATTGGTGGTGGCTGGGTATGTGATACAAGCGGGCTTCGTTCGTGCTCGTGCTCGTACTCGTGTTCACGCTCTGGCCGAGTACAACAGCACTGAGAGCGACAGAGCGATTCTGTGCAAGCATGTTCTAATGAAAGCACCGACAATGTTCACGTGACGATACTCGGCTGGACACGACCACTCACGAAGAGAAGCAAAGTCAAAGCAGACGGCGTTGATGACGTCGATGCAAATTGGGACGCAGACGGCAGCGAAGATGTCGTCGAGCATAGTTTAGTTTGCTGCGTGCTGACATAATCTGGTGACTGGCGGGAAAGAACAAAATCACACACGCACTTTTGTCTTGTCTTGTCTTGTCTTTCTTAACTTAACCGACATCGTTGATCATCACGACACCATGGCAGACACAAAAGTATGTCTTTTATCACTTCTCCTATTCCATAACTTCACTCATTCTCAATCTCATTCAAAGCCACCTGCTACAACAACAACCCCATCCAACAGACTCGCCATGTCCCGCGCTCTTGGCGCTGCGTTTCTCACCCACCAAGTCGAGCAACTCGAAAAGTCGGTCGCTCATGGCCCCGCGTCTGGCAATTGGAGGGATCGACGTCAACCACTCGACCCGGCTATGGCCCACCCAAACTCCAATCGTCGCAGCCCTATCGTCACCTATGGCACCAAACCACCCCGTCCGGTGCCAAGTCAGAAACAGTTCAAGAAAGACCACCCAGAGAGGGAGAGAGAACATCATTCGGAACCAAAGCACAGAGATAAGGAGAAACCATCCAGGGCGAGTGACGGTGTGGTCAACAAGGATGCGGATCTCGTCGTCGTCGACGCAAGCGTCTTGGTTCATGCGCTTCACCAAGTCAAAAAGTGGTGCAGAGACGGTCGCGAGGAGATTGTCATCGTTCCGCTTGAAGGTCTGTTCCAACCCCTCATTTTTGCGTTTGACGTTCACCGTATCCCCATAGCGCTCAATACGCTCGACCTTCTCAAAAAGGGCACCAGTTCGCTCGCCCAGAGGGCTCGCTCCGCTTCTAGAATACTTGAAGCCCAGGTTGGAACAAATCCCCGCATCAGAGTCCAACGTGACGATGCGTTTGTACCGTGGGACCAAATCGAATTCAAAGACCCCGCTCCTGATGATGATAAGGAAAAACCCGCTGCCCAGACCCTGCATCTCTCCGGTTCCCCTGAGTGGGTCCGAAGGATGATTTGTTGCGCCCGCTGGGAAATTGATCATGCCGCCGCGACCCTTGATAAGCCAGTCGTTGAGCAACCCAAGGTCGTCCTTGCCCTGCTATCTCCCACGTCAGCCCAAGCCCAGGTTGACAGAGTCGTCTCAGAATCTACCGCCGAGTTATCCTCTCCCGTCCCTCTGCCAGCGCCCAGCCCTCACTTCCACAGGTATGAGCCCCGCTCGGCTGGCATTCTGATCGGTCACTGGGCAACACGCGCCGGTATTCCGACCCTCGGGTTTGAGTCGACCCCTATCCCCTCTGCTTCTCCGCCACGACACCGAGGTGCCGAAGACGACGAAAAAGGGAAACGACACTTGGGTCGCGGAAGGCTCAACTCGCATACTGGTAGTGGTCCTCTTCCGGCTCGTGGCACTGGTCTGGTCGAACGACCACCCGCCGTCATGCAGATGATGGAAGTAGTCGCTCAACCCAGCAAGGTCGTCAGGGTCTTGGCAAGGGGCGAAAAACTGGAACCCGATCCATGATTGTTATAACGTCTGCTCTTCAAAGGTCATATACATGTTCATCACGTTCATGATCTCGGGTAACTAACTATTTCGGTTCGTAGATTCAACCAAGTTTCGAGTTTCAGGACTTCCCTGCTTCTTCCTCTCGTATGGCGATTAGACAGGAACACTGTTGTGTCTTGCCAGGCTGCAGGGTCTTTCCTTTGCGAGGTGCCCGGTTAAGACTGCCGACCGTCCATCAAGGACAATTTGTGTGCACGTATGCGCTCGGTGATCTAACGCTCGTTCCAGGGCGGAACATTTTGTTTTACCGTGGGGCTGTGGACTGTTACCATCGTTACCCCATGGGCTCCGAACCAACTGCGGACTATCTCATGCCAATTCCTATGTACCGTTCCACCTTTTCTCGACTGCCAGTCTTTTCATGGATATATGTGATCCAAAATTTTACGTTTTGCGCTTTTCAAGACCGGCTGATGCTCCATGAATTACCGCCAGTGAGTCATGATTGTGCTGTTGTTGTATGCCGTATCGCCTTCGTTATGAGAACGCGCCACTTGTCTCATCATCGATATGCAAGGCTGTGACCAGAAGGAAAAAAATAGATGCTGCGTGGGAAGGCAAGATAGATTGGCTTGATTACATGTCTATGCACTGCGGCGCCCTGCAATTGCTGTGAGTCACTTCGCACCATTCGCCTAACACCTGCACCGGTCGGATCAACTTTTGGGTTGATCGGCGGCTCTTTGGATTATTTCTTGATTTTATTCGCTTCCTTGTCCTGACCACGAACTCCCGGCTGGCATGGCGCCGCCCTCCTTCAGCACCACCAACATCGAACGCATTGAAGCGTCGCAGTATGCGAGCGGTGAGTACAGAGTCGTTCCTTGTCACTGGGAGAGACCCTGTGCCCTGGCAAAGCGACGCACTTCTGACGGGGCTCTATATTTTGGTGTCACTCAGCGGTCGGGCTTGTGGTACGTCTCCTTCACACCTTCCTTGCTATTGAATGCCCTGCACCTTAACTTTGCTGACAATGCGGCATGCTTGCGGCGGTGTGACAGATTCTCCTTTGGGATCATATCCTCACTTTTCCGGATGAAGTGCGGCTGATATGGAAAGCACGATTCTCAATGCCCAAAGTTCTCTTCTTGTTCAACCGGTATATGGTTCCGCTAGTGATGATCGTTCAGATGCATCGTGAGTTCGGGCGCTTGTTTGTGTTTAATGCGGCTTTTCGACATGCCTTCCTCGTTCTGCAGAGTTTAGCGGCACGGCCACCCATGACTCTCTCACGGTACGTCTCGTCCTCTTTTCGATCCTTCTTGTGGAAGATGGGACTGAGAGATCCCACAGTTGTACGTTGACCGTCGTAGAGTTGTCAAGTCTGATTTCAGATGCGATGATGCACTGCCTTCATAGTTGCAAGGTATGGTACACGATCTCGACGGCAATCGGCATGTTGTCCTTTGCGTCGAGCAACTGTAAGTTGTCCTCCGATCCGCTGCCTGCGACCTGACAGGGCCCTGACGGATGAACAGTTCTGGTGCTGCTCCGGCTATGGGTTCTGTGGGACAGGCGCCCGCGACTCGTGCTGTACACGTTAGCATTCTTTATCATGACCCAGCTTGCATCGATGGGTCTCGCATGCTATGTTATTTACGACATGCTCCGTGCGTGCGTTCAACTATCGACGTGGCCCCTCGTTCTCATCTGAGGCCCTGGTGCTAGCGACGTTGTTTTTTAGCCCGTTGATGCGTGTCTGCGTGCCTAACGTCAAGCCCAAGTATGTACTGCTTTGGATTCCTGGGGTGCGCGTTGTCTCCGTTTTTGTTTTCGTTATTGCTATGCGAAAGCACCGCCTCGTGCTCACGTGCGTTTTTTCCGTCTTGCTGTCTAGTTGGCATTTGAGTGCATGATCTTTCTGACGACGTTATGGAACGCGCTCGATCGACCACGATTGAGAGATTCGGAGATGGCTAAAATTATGTATCGAGATGGCAGTCTGTACTTTTTCGTACGTCGCTTTTTCCTCCTTTCCTTGTCCGCTCAATTGTCCTGAACGTATGTCTGTAGGGCTTGTTCGGTAAATCCCTTCCCCCTCTGTCGATCTTTAGACTGTGTCCCCGTTGACAACCTTCCTTCAAGTCCTCCGAATCGTCAATATGATCTTGGGTGCGCTCGCACCGGTGAGTCCGTCTGCCCGTGCGAGTTGATTCGCTCGCGCT
The DNA here is from genome assembly GCA_038088895.1 of Xerocomus potaroensis. Lineage (NCBI taxonomy): Eukaryota > Fungi > Basidiomycota > Agaricomycetes > Boletales > Boletaceae > Xerocomus > Xerocomus potaroensis. Next base: position 13,710 of record JBBPJT010000324.1, on the reverse strand, counting down.
GATGCCTGCTTGATCGTGATTTTCTCCCCTAGGTTTCGCTTATATTTATGGGCGTTTTGTACGTCTTCCCGTTTCCTTTTTTTCCTTGTTTTTTAACTGGTTGCGTTGACCCCTTTGTCGGTGATGTGCTTGGTGCAGTTTCTTCTGGAGCGTCGCAAACGTGACTCTCGCCCGTCTGATCTTTAAGCTACGAGTCGTATCGAACGGTCGAGACCCCTTGAGGGAGGACGACGATGACGATGACGGGGATGGGGAAGATCGAGATTGCGGTGGTAATGTGGTGAACCGCGTGGAGCTGCCCGTATTACACATGTACATGCACGGGCACGTCCGGGATTCGATGATAGCGGAGAGTGGTGATGGGTGTGATTATGGACACAAGCTTGTGCTTTGACACGAAAATAATGATCGGGGACGTGTTCTTGGGAATTATGAACTGCTCCTTTTGGTTCGATGTTGGATCACTGTTGTTGAGGGATGATCGTGGTGATCTTGACCTGCTTTTAGTCACCCTTGTTCGCTCAACCGGCACACCACATTTTCAATTTGGTGGTGGACGCCGCGGTCACATTCTCGTTGTTTCGCTACGCAGAACATGGTCACCACGATCCCGGTATGTATTGAACGTCGACCACATCCTACAGTTCAACCCTGTCGCTTCTTCGACACGGATCTCGTCGTTCACCAGGTTTGTCGTCAAACTTGTGCTGTGTAGAAACGTCGCACGACGATCCCCTTTCTCGCCGATCTCACATCACGGGCACGGGGCCACTTTGGCAGTTCGCCAAAGCTGTGTTGTGTGTGACTTCTTCTCCCCCCTTGCCATATCCGACATCCGTCGCGTGCATCTCATAAAATCGAGGCAGGGCATCGCTGCATTCAGAACGGCCAACGTCCGTCACCAAGACGGTTTTTCTGCTGCATTGTCTCCCTCTTGACAAAGATATGGTTCGTCTCTTGTTTGTCAACACAAATACCTCCACTCGGAAGAAGAGGTGGTCAGTTGAACCAGGCAGGACCTTTCGCCATTATCTTGATCATCAACCCCAGTTTGATACATCACCAGCTAAACACCGCTGAATTGCATGGCAGAGAATTTTCATATAGGCCTCGTGCATTGGCGTGAATCGCCACGGATGGCCACCGGTGTCCTGATATCCATCCAACATATATACAGTCTGCCTGCCCGTCTTTACGAGCTTCACCTCTAGGTCTACACTGACCATCGTACTCATGGCTTCCACTTCAAATCTGCAGTCAGTTATCACAGGCATCGTGCTGAACGATTATGCATCACGTAAGCACACTCGTTGTCTCTTGTCTACCAGTCAAGTCACCGATGTTTCCAGTGGTAGTACTCACTGCTGTTGGATATGATTACAGTGAGTGCTTCCCATCAATTTATAATTCTCCATGGAGCTTGAACATCCATTATCAGTCCTTATATTCCCAAGAGAGGTACTTTCATGTTCACCGGTATAATAAAAAGATCTGTTGATCCCCAATGACTCTACAGGTCAAATACATTTGGGTCAGTAGAATTCTTTTTTAATCCATTGTGCTCTCTGACAGTGTGGCTACAGCAAAAAAAATGGACATCTGTGTCCATTGCATTTCTACTGGTATACATCCTATTCAACCCTGATCCTCCATATAAATACTGATTCCTATCACCTTCAGATTCGGTATTTTGGGTTGTGTACTATCATGTATGCCATACCTCAAAATACATGAATTAGCACTGACCATTTTGTTAGCATTGTTTCCCTTTGTGTGTCTCCAAAACTCAAGTTTCCAAATATGTGGGCTTACTTGCATTGCCAATCTAGTGGAGACCTCCCTTTTCCCAGGATCCCAAAAGGTATTTTCCAAACAACTCATGGGCATTTCAATTGATTGAATCCCATACTATCAGATGTATGTCTTCATATGTCATTCTAGCAATAATTAATTATACTCTGATGAAAATTTCATATTAAAATAGCTGTAAGCATTTTCCTTGATCTTTTCAGTGCTTTCTAATCACATACTTTCAAGGCACTGTGATTTATTTTCTTGTTCAATGGTTTTTTTGGATTTTTCTTTGTGCTGCAGATGGTGAGTTATCATGTCTAGTTGCAAGAGGTTTGAACTGTATTGTTTGATATAGCAGTCATGATTCTGCGTGTGTGGGCATGGTACAACCAGTCAAGATTTATCCTTGGTGTCCTTCTCACATGCTATTTCATGGAAGCTCTTGCATTGTTGGTAATGAACATTATGCCCACCGCTCATATTCCTTCAGGTATGCAAAAGATGGCATTGAGCTGATGAGATATTCACTATTGGTCATACAGGAACAATCATTCAAGTGTTTAATTATTCAATCTGTGCTATCCCACTTCCTAATGCTGTCCTGAATGTTTTCATATCTGCAACCCAGTTTGCACTATGTGCATTGATGTGTCTCCTCATTGGGATTCAGTTCATCAGAGAGTCACTCCAGATGTACAGGGTGACAAAGAAGATCCAACTGAGCCCTTATATGAACCTCCTCGCCAAGGAAGGCATGTTATACTTTGTTGTGTGTGTTTTACTCTCCAACGATCCTGTCAAGTGACAGACACTGACGATATGTGCGGACAAACAGCATTCTGTTGCTCGCACTCATCACTTTGTTGGCGAACATGGCAGTCATTCCGTTGTACGGATGGCAAATAGTGGTGTTTGCCGCGCTGCAGTATGTCCCCGCGCTCACTCTGGTCCCTCGGTTCATCCTGAACTTGCGGGAACTCTATTCACGCGATGTTCGCCGTGGGCTTGGGGACCAGCTCGACGCTGGATTTGGATTGTCGTCGGGGTCTGATCATAGGGATGTCCTGAGCATGGTCGTGTTCGCGGACAGGGTCGAAGGTGTGGATCAGGACGAGGAGATAAGAGAGGAGGAAAGGGAGCCAAATGTCCCCTCCGGGAGTGGTGCATGTTGAAGGGGAAAGCCGTCTTGAATACTCCATTTCATCGGCCCGTTTTTTGTTAGCCCAAGTTTATGTCGCCTTTTCTTTCTTGTTCGCTGCTCGTTTCTTGACATGTTGTCCATGTAGCCCTTATTTAACGGTTTGAAACAAAATGGTTCGAAAATAAAAACCGAATATATTGTCCTTGAAGATGGGCTTTCGTAACACTCAGTCCATCCGTGGTCTAGCACCGGTCAAGCTTTGTTTGAGTCAGGAGCTCCGCTTGTTTGCTGTAGGACAATCGCGAACATTCTTAGCCGCTCTTACTCGCTCACCAACAGCGTGTGGTGGTCGTCAAGGAGATCTACAAGATCGATCCCTAAAAGTTTGAAGACCACCTAATGTTTGGTTACACCATACGACCACTATCCGCACCAGGAATTTTACAAGAACAAGAAGGAATCTTATTATTGACCTTTTCAGGAAGGTTGTCACTGTGAGAAAAATAAAATAAAAGAAAGACAAGTCTTCGGCATTGAATAACTGCTCAACAAGTGCATGGAAATGATCGGTATTTGTACTGTCTGACTCGCACGAAGTGGGCCAGTAATTTGCACAATGACCGATAGGCATAGAATGAAGTTTTTATTCTGAGGTCACTAAATTCCGAAGTCCAGGGTTTTCAAATTTTGAGATTGTCGATTTCGGTCCACTCTGAGTGCTCTTTTCTGGGTTGTCCGATTCGACTGGTATCAATACCGAGCAGTTTGGAGTGGGTGTTGGAAAGTTACAGCGCGATCAAGGTGAGGCAGTTTTAGACATAAATTTCTCACAGCGACAACCTTCCCGAAAAGGTCAATGGTTGCGTGAAATTAGCCTAATTGGATTATTGTAAAATTCCTGATGGCTGAGCATGGGTTGAACGTCAATCACACCTTCAACCTCAAAGTGTTGGCGTCCTGCAACCTCAAAACTGCCTCTGGTCCGACATTTGGTCAAAAGATTTGTCATCGACGCTCTGCCGGGCCAGCGCACGACATTTCACTTTTTCGCCAACCCCATTGCGAAACTAGTAGTATTATATCTTCTTTTCCCTGCCGTGTCACATTTATCGGACGTATCTCATCACAGGGCGTTGCTCCACTCGGGGCGCGCAGCTCCACAATTACCCATGGCGGTTTTCTGTCAGGATATCTCCATCTTGACAGAAATACGACCGTTTCTTTTTTGCCAACGGCCAACACCTGTAACGTGTTACCCGGAGGAGGAGATTAGTTGAACTAGATTTTTGACCCGAAACCCCTTCGTGCAAAACGATTCGTGGCTATGAGCCTTGTGAGGGCCTGTTTCATATATGCCGAACTGGACGTTACATTAAACAACGACCTTTTATAGGCCACACGAGTCGGGTAGGGCAACAAATGGCCTTTGCCATCTGGATTTTTTGGCGACATATATGCAGCCCAGGTCTTAGTTCTAGCAACGCTGATGCGTGTCTGCGTGTCCAGCGTCATGCCCAGGTTTGTACTGTTGTGAATCCCGGGGTGCGCGTTGTCTGGTTTTTGTTATTGTTCTGCGAAAGCACAGCCTCGTGCTCACATGCGTTTTTTCTCCGTCTTGTTGCCTAGTTGGCATTTGAGTGCATGATCTTCTTGGTGACGTTATGGAACGCGCTCGATCGACCACGATTGAGAGATTCGGAGATGGCTAAAACCATGCATCGAGATGGCATCCTCTAATTTTTCGTACGCCGTTTCGTTTCTCATTCCTCGTCCGCTCAGTGTCTCGAACGTACGTCGTGGGGCTTGTTCGGTAAATCCCCCCCTGTCGATCCGTAGACCGTTTCCCCGTTGACGACCTTCTTTTCTAGTCCTCCGAATTGTCAATATAATCTTGGGTGCCCTCGCACCGGTGAGTCCGTCTGGTTGTGTCAAATCGATTCACTCGTACTGATGCCTGCCTGATCGTGATTCTCCCCTAGGTTTTACGAGCGTCTTGTACGTCCTCCCGTTTTTGTCTCTTTCTTTCAACTTCGTGCGTTGACCCCGCTTGTCGGTGATGTGCTTGGTGCAGTTTCTTCTGGAGCGTCGCGAATGTGATCATCGCCCTTCTGATCTTTAAGCTACCCGTTATATCGAACGGCCGAGACCCCTTGCGGGGGGACGACGATGACGATGACGGGGACGGCGATGATCGAGATTGCGGGGGTAATGTGGTAGACCGCGTTGGGTTGCTCGTGTTACACATGTACATGCACGGGCACGTCCCGGATTCGATGATGGCGGAGAGTGGTGAGTACGATTATGGACACAAGCTTGTGCTTTGACACGAAAATAATGATCGGAGACGTGTTCTTGGAAATGATGGAACTGCCTTTTGGTTTGATGTTGTTTTTTTGTTGAGGGGTGATCGTGACCCGCTTCTTGGTCAGTCACTTCTTGTTCGGCCGTAAACCGGTGCGCCACTTTCAAGTTGGTAGCGTCTGGAAGGTGGACGCATGGGGAAATTCTTGTCGCTTGATTACACAGAACACGGTCACGATTTGGGCAAATGCGTTGATCCTAAAGTTCAAGCACGTAGCCTCAACACGACTCTGCTGGTCATTCGCCATGTCCGCCGTCAAACTTGTGCTGTGCAGAGTTAGCGCACGACGGCCCGTTTTCTCGCCCCAGCTCATCACGAGGCCACTTGCCAGCTGGCAAAGCTGTGTTGTGACTCTTCTTTACTCCCCGCCATATCACATCAATCAGATGTATCCCATAGGTTCGTAACACACCCGGAGCGCTCGGCGCCACAGTCACCAAGACAGTTTTTCTGCAGAAGCATCCCCCTTCTGACAAGGATATCATTCGTCGCTTGTTTATCAACACCAGTACCTTCACTCAGAAGAAGAGATGATCGGTTGAACAAGGTGGGACTTTTTTCTGTCGTGGCATGCATCCTGATCGTCAACCCCGGTTTGGTACATCACCTGCTAAACACCGCTGAGGTGCATGGCACACAATCTTCATATAGACACCGTAGATCGGTGGGAATCGCCATGGATAGCCACTGCCGTCCAGATTTCCGTCCGATATATATATAGTCTGCCTGCCCGTCTTCTTTACAAGCTCCACCCCTCTGTCTACACTGTCCGTCGTACTCATGGCTTCCGCTTCAAATTTGCAGTCGGTTGTCACAGGCATTCTGCTGAATGATTATACGTCACGTATGCACACTTGCTGTCTCTTGTCTACCAGTCAAGTCACCGATGTTTCCAGTTATAATACTCACTGCTGTGGGATATGACTACGGTAAGTGCTGCCCAACAATTTGTAATTCACCATGGGCCTGAACTTCCATTATCAGTCCTTACACTCCCAAGAGAGGTGCCTTCACTAGTACAATAAAAGATGTGCTGATTCCCAATTGCTCTACAGGTAGAATACATCTGGGTCAGTAGAGATCTTTTCAAATATATTGTGTGCTCTCATGGTATGGCCACAGCAAAAAAAATGGACATCTGTATCCACTGCATTTGTACTTGTATGTATTGTGTTTGACCCTAATCCATCATATGAATACTGATCCCTGTCAACTTCAGATTCGGTATTTTGGGTGTTGTAGCATTGTGTATGCAATACCTCAAAACATGTAAACTAGCCCTTATCAGTTTATTAGCACTCTTTCCATTGGTGTGCCAAAAACTCAATGTTCTAACTTTGTTGGGCTAACTTGCATTGTTAATTTAGTAGGGAGCTCCTTTTTACCAGGATCCCTAAAGGTATTTTTCAAATCACTCATTGGCACTAATAATACTGATTTAATTGATTCAATTCCATACTATTAGATGTATGCATCCCATTCTATCAATCATTAATTATGTTCTGATGAAAGTCTTCATAATACAATAGTTGTAAGCATCTCCCTAGATATTCTCAGTGCTTTCTAATCACATACTTTCAAGGCACTGTGATTTATTTTTTTGGACAATGGTCTTTTTGGATTTTTGTCTGTGCTGCAGATGGTGAGTTATGTATCATGTCCAGCTGCAAGGGATTAAACCACATTGTTGATATAGCAATCATGATCCTCCGTGTATGGGCATGGTACAACCAGTCAAGGTTTATCCTTGGTGCCCTTCTCACATGCTATTTTGTGGGAGTTTTTGCACTTTTCACAACTAGTATTATATTTGACCATGGAATCCACCAAGGTGTGTGAAAGATAGAATAGAACAGATGAGATATTCACTGTAGATCATATAGCAACAATCATCCAAGTGTTTAATTATTCAATCTGTGCTATCTCAGCTCCTAACACTGTCTTGGATGAAATTACAGTTGCACCTGAGTTTGCACTGTGTTCATTGATGTGTCTCCTCATTGGGATCCAGTTCTTCAAAGAGTCACTCCAAGTGTACAGGGTAACAAAGAAGATCCAACTGAACCCTTATACGAACCTCCTCGCCAAGGAAGGCATGTCATACTTTGTTGCGTGCGTTTTGCCCTCCAACATTTCTGTCAAGCGACAGGTGCTGATGATATATGCGGACAAACAGCATTCTATTGCTCGCACTCATCTCTATGTTGGGGAACGTGACAGTCATTCCGTTGTACGGATGGCAAGTAGTGGTGTTTAGCACGCTGCAATATGTCCCTGCGTTCACGCTGGTCCCCCGGTTCATCCTGAACTTGCGGGAGCTCTATGCACGCGATGTTCGCCGTGGGTTCGGGGACCAGCTTGATGCTGGATTTGGATTGTCGTCGGGGTCTGACCATAGGGATGTCCTGAGCATGGTCATGTTCGCGGACAGGGTCGAAGATGGGGATCAGAGTGAGGAGATAAGGGAAGAGGAAAGGGAGCCAAATGTTCCCTCCGGGAGTAGTGCGTGTTGAAGGAGTGGTTGTCTTGAATGCTCTGTTCCATCGGCCCGTTTTCTGTTAGCCCAAGTTCATATCACCCTTTCTTTCTTGTTCGCAACTCATTTCTTGGTATGCTGTCCATGTGGCCTTATTTAACGGTTTCAAATAAAATGGTTCGAAAATAAAACCGGTTAATTTGTCCTTGAAGATGGGCTTTTCTAACGCTCAGTCCATCCGTGGTCTGGCACCGGTCAAAGGTTGCTTGAGTCGAGAGTTCAATTGATCGGCCTGCGCTTTTTTGTTGTGGGACGATCGCGACCGCTTTTAGCCATTCTCACCCACTTGCCAACACAGTGTGTGATGGTTGTCGAGGACATCTAGAAGACCGAAAACCTGATGCTTGTCTGTGGCTTGGAGGCCGTCTGACGTTTGGTTACACAAAACACTTCCACCATCCTCTTGTGGGTTGAATGTCAATCACGTCTTCAACTCCAAAATGTTGGCATCTAGCAACCTCAAAACGCCTCTGGTTTGACAGCGAGGGTCAAAATATTCGTCATCGACGCTCTGCCGGGCCAGCGTACGACACCTCGCTTTCTCGCCCACCCCATTGCGAAACCAGTGAGTTGTATTATATCTTCTTTTCTCTGCCGCGTCACACTCATCGGACGTGTCTCATCACAGGGCGTTGCTCCACTCGAGGCGCGCAGCTCCACAATCACCCACAACAGTTTTCTGTCAAGAAATTTCCATCTTGACAGGAACACGACCATCTCTTGATTTCCGACAGCCAATTGTCACCCAGAGGAAGAGGTGATTGGCTGAACTAGATTTATGACCGGAACCTCCTTCATGCAAACTTTTCTTGTGAGGGCCTGTTTTACACACGGTGAGCTGGACGCCATGTTGAATAACGACCTTTTTAAAGGCCATATGAGTTGGGTATGGTAATAGATAGCCACCGCCATCAGGATTTTCTGGCAACATACATACAGCCCAGGCCTTGGTGCCAGCAACGCTGTTCTTTCAGCGCTGATGCGTGTCTGCGTGCCTAGCGTCAAGCCCAAATTTGTACTGCTGTAGATCCCCGTGGTGTGCGTTGCCTCGTTTTTGTCATTGGTATGCGAAAGCACAACCTCGTGCTCACGTGCGTTTTTTTCGTCATGTTTAGTTGGCATTCGAGTGCATGATCTTCTTGACGACGCTGTGGAACGCACTCGATCGAACGCAATTGAGAGATTCGGAGATGGCCAAGATCATGTGTTGAGACGACAGGATCTGCTTTTTCTCTTTCCTTGTCCGCTCGGCCTGTCGAACGTATGTTCTAGGGCTTGTTCGGTAACCCCCCTGTCGATCTGTAGACTGTTTTCCCGTTGATGACCTTCCTATAAGTCCTCCGAATCGTCAATATGATCCTGGGTGCCCTCGCATCGGTTAGTCCAACTGCCCTTCGAGTCGATTCACTTGCTAATGCCTCATCGTGATTTTGCCTACGCCTCGTACTCATGGGGGTCTTGTACGTCCTCCCGTTCCCTTTAACTTCTCGCGTTGACCCTTTTCGGTGATATCCCAGTGCCGTTTCTTCTGGAGTGTCGCGAACTCGACCCTCGCCCGTCTGATCTTTAAGCTGCTCGTCCCATCGGACGGTCGCGACCCCGTGTGGGAGGATGACGGGGACGATCAAGCTTGCGGTGGCGAAGGCAAGTTTCTAAAGTATATTCTGCGTGAGCCCAGGATCGTTTAAGTTGGGGGGGAGAGATGATGTGGAAATAATGGTTGGTGTTCGGCAGCGAGCCAATGTCAAAAAAAAGGTCGGAGTCTTGCACTTGCAAGTAAAGCCATTCAATTTCTCTGAGTATGGCACGAGTGATGGTACGAGTATGCCGAACGAGGGATTTTTGAGGACGATTGACCGTGCCAAATTCCTCAAAGTACTTTCACTAACGGTAACGGCTAGTTCTTGGGACACAAAGAGCCTCGCAGGTGGCTTCAAGTTCCCATCCATGATTCCAAAGCTTCAAAGCACATTTCTTGAGGTCGTTGCTGATCTAGTAATAGACGATTGCCAATGTTGTGGGGGTAGATTGTGAATTATTACTCGTGCGGCGTACGGTACATGATTGTGCTGTAGTTATATGCCGTATCGCCTTCGTTTGAGAACGTGCCACTTGTCTGATTGATTCAAGTCTTTGGATGTCGCTGCGGCGCGATGGGGAGGTGTGGATGAGGTTGGCACGAGCGTGAGCTGCGAGGGGCGGGTGGGATTGCTTCGCAACAGCCTGGGAGCCCACTGCGGGCCGGCTGGCGTGCCTGGAACCCCGGGGTGAGGCCTTGAGGAGGCACCGAAAACGAATTGCTTGAGGCGTGGGAGTGGTGGGTAGGTGCGACAAGGCGTGGTGCAGCCACGGGGGTAGACGAGCGGCAGGCAGGTGGAGGCGCGGGAAGAGGCCGCGCGCCGCTTACCCACTCTCGTCCATAGACGGCTGTAGCCCTGCTCGTGCCTCACTATGCCTCAGGCCATCCAGCTGTGGCAAGAAGGAAAAAAAAAGATGTTGCGTGGGAAGACAAGATAACTTGATGACATGTCTATACAATTCGTCTAACATTCCTGGATCAGCTTTTCGGGTCGATTGGCGCATTGGACTTGTCAGTGATGCACTTTCTTGGGTATTTTTTTGATTTTATTCACTTCCTGTCCCGACCACGAACACCCGTCCACCCCCCTTCAGCACCACAATATGCGACAGGTGAGTACAGAGTTATTCCTTGTCCCTGGGAGAGACGGTGTGCTCTGGCAAAGCGACGCACTTCTGACGGGGCTCTATCTTTTAGTTAGACCCAGCGGTCGGGCTTGTAGTGCGTCCCCTCCTTACACTCCTTGTTATCGAATACCCTTCACCTCGACTTTGCTGACAATGTGCATGCTCGCGGCGGTGTGATAGATTCTCCTTTGGGATCATACCCTCACTTTTCCGGATGAGGCGCGGTTGATATGGAAAGCACGATTCTCAACGCCTAAAGTCCTCTTCTTATTCAACCGGTATATGGTTCCGCTAGCGATGATCGTTCAGATGCATCGTGAGTACAGGCGCTTGTTTGTATTTCATGCGGCTTGTCGACTTGCTACCCTCGTTCTGCAGAGTTTAGTGGCACGGCCACCTATGACACTCCCACGGTACGTCTCGTCCCCTTTTCGATCCTTCTTGTGGAAGGTGGGGCTGAGAGATCCCACAGTTGTACGTCGACCGTCGTAGAGTTGTCAAGTCTGATTTCTGATTCGATAATGCACTACCTCCAATCTCGACAGCAGTCGGCATGTTGTCCTTCCATCCACTGCCGGCGACTGGCAGGGTTTTTTCGTACGTCATTATTTCTCTTTTCTTTGTCCTCTCAAGCGTCTCGAACGTATGTCGTAGGGCTTGTCCGGTAAATCGCCCCACTGTCGATCCGTAGACCGCTTTCCCGTTGAGGGGCTCGATCAACAATCAGGGTGTCGTAGTGGATAAAGCATCAGTAGCTTCATTCAGGTTATCCACACTCTGGGCTTCTGCATACCTGGCGGGGATATAGCGGCCAATGTTGCTCGATTGGAAGCCAGTGCCAAGCACGATTCGTATGCTCGAGATCATCCCCTCTTCTGAGCTGATCAGTCAGTAAAAATATTAGATGTTTGAAGTTCGCTGAAGCAACCGGTTGTCCTGGGTGTCTTGGTGGATGAATCACCAATTTCTTGTCAGAACATAACTGCGTTTGTCCCGGTATGCACTCTGGTCTCCGGGTTTGCAAGGCGTTTATGCGCGGGATGATCGTCGTGGGCCTGTGGACGAGCTAGATGCTGCGTTTGGGTTGATGCCTAGATCTACGATCGTGTTTGCGGACGGCCCTATGGAAGGTGGTGAACGGAATGAAGGATGGGAAATGTAGACAAACAGCTTCTCTGAAGGCATGCATGTTGAAGAGGGGTTGTTGTGAATCCTCCGTTACGTTGGTTCATTTCATTTGTTAACCAGAGCCTGTGTCGCCAACCAGTGAATAGTGCATCGGATAAGTTTATCAGCTCTTCTCTGGGTGTTTCTTTACTTGTTTTCGCTTCCTGTCTTCAGCTCGTATGTCCGGTTTCCATGGCCCCACTCACCTTCAACACGACAGACATCGAAGCCTCACAATGAATGGCGAGTACGAGTCTGTTCCTTGTCGCCAGGAAAGTAACACACTCCTCATGAGGCTGTATGTCTCTGTGTGACCCAGCGGTCAGGCTTGTGGTACATCCCCTCTCCGTTCCCCTTTACCCGCACCTTAACCTTGCCGATAGTGCGCATGAGTGCGTGCGTAGGAGTGCTTGTTTGTATTCGATGCGGCTTGTCGACTGGATTCTGCAGAATTCAGCGGCACGGCTACCTATGTCTCTCTCAGGATACGTCTCAATCTCTTTCGTTGCGTGTGGAAGATGGGACTGAGAGATGCCACAGTCATGCGTCGACCGTTATCAGCTCAGAATTCTGATTCGATAATGCACCACCTCCATGGTTGCAAGGTGTGGTACGCAATTCTCGATAGCAATTGGCATGTTTTAGTGAGGTCTCGAGCATGAGTGTGGGAAATATTGGTAAGACGAGTAGTTGAGAGTTGAGAATCGCACAGGCGCAGTGATTGGGGAGGTAGAACTGTCGTTGTATTTATACTATACTATAGGAGTTTTATTCTATTAGGAGATAGTCTCCTCTGCTGACTGACGACTCAATTGCGTATGATCACCTTGCTGAGCCGTGTGCGTCATTTACTATCGCATGCGTCATCTACTATATTTGGCTTGCTTACATCAACACATGTTGTCCTCTGCGCGTCGAGCAGCTGTAATATATCCTCCCATTCGCTGCCTGCTGGCTCACGACAGTTCTGGTGCTGCTCCGGCTATGGGGTCTGTGGGGCTATGGCGTCATAAGTGTCGCTTTTTTCCACCGCGTTGCGCGTTTCTCCCACCACAGTGCGCACTTTTCCCAGCGCGGTGCACGTTGCACGTGCCGCTCTAACTACTGTGCCAGACCGCGTTCTGTTCGATCCACCGCGTTCTGAATTTAACCGACCGGGTTTCGAGTTTAACTAACCGCGCTCAGAGCTTAACACGTGTTGTGAGTTGTGTGTGCCGCGCTCAGCACTTTTACACAAACTCTGTAGACACGACAGATAATCCGTGCCAAATTCACCCAAATTCATACCTGGGTTAGACCCCCATCTAAGATCCATGTGAATTAGCGCTAATTAATAGGGGTGAATTAACAGGTGCGAATTAATACCTCAAGCACTAGCGCGAACAGTGGAGGACATCTACGAGATCGGAAACCTGACACATCTCTGAAAGTCTGAAAGTTGTCTGACGTATCGTTGCACCAAACGCGACCAGTACCCGAGCGTGGGTTGAACGTCTTCAGCCCAATGTTGGCGTCCAGCAACCTCAAAACGGCTCTTGTCCGACAATTAGGGTTGAAAGACCTGCCATCCAGGTTCTGCCTAACCAGCGCACCGCATTTCACTTAACCAGTAAGTTGTACTGTGTTTTCTTTTACCTGCTGTGTCGCATTCACTGGACGTACCAGGTTCATAATGGGACGTCGCCGCACTCGGAGTGCATCACCCTGCGGCGCTATACAGGACAAGCGTTTCCCTCTTGACTCTTTTATGCCTGCACTAGTCGGACCGACCCCGGTGCACCGAATAAATTTATCGGCTGTTCTTTGGGCGTTTCTTCACCTGTTTTCGCTTCCTGTCCTGAGTTCGAATGCCCGGTTGGCATGGCGCCACTTCCCTTCAGCACGACCGACACAGAATACATCTGAGCGTTTAGATACGTGGGTAGCGAGCAGTATGAGTCGGGTCTTTGTCTGTAGCGGAGCGACACCCATCTCAGGGTATCTCTTGGTGTGACTCAACGGTCG
>JBBPJT010000323.1:0-29693 GCA_038088895.1 Xerocomus potaroensis | reverse complement strand
CGTGCATCGCGTTCGTTCCCATTCGTCTCCAAGGTCCTCGGACACAACTTTATTGAAACGGCGGCGGCTGCAATCACTGGTGTGAATGTACCTGAGCCTATCGACCTGATGAAGGAGAAGCGAGATTACACGAGCATCAAGGTTGCTCAATTCTCCTGGACACGATTGGGTGGTGCCGATCCTTTCCTCGGAGTTGGTACGTGCTCTTTTTTTCCTGTAATCCTCGTATTGCTAATAAGCGTCTTGCGCTTAGAAATGGCGAGCACGGGTGAAGTCGCTTCCTTTGGTTCTGATGTCTATGAAGCGTACTGGGCCTCACTACTATCAACTACCGGCTTCAGGCCTCCCCACCCGCGTTCAGGAGTTCTCATTGGTGGCTCGCCCAATACGCCCGAGCTTCCTTTCATCGCCAAAACACTCCATTCACTCGGTTTCAAGCTCTATGTCACCTCTCCTGTCGTCGAAGCCGCCTTGACTGTCATTCCTCACGTGACCTGTAAACGCATCTTCTTCCCCACGTCCGACAAGCGCCGCCTCCGCGAAGTGTTTGACGAGTACGAGATCCAATCGGTGATCAATCTTGCACATGGGCGGGGGAAAGGCCGAGAAGATGAGGACTATGTCGCGCGTCGCAACGCGGTCGATTTTGGGCTGCCGCTGTTGAATAACGCCAAGTGCGCAGCGTTGTGGGTCGAGGCGTTGAGGCGCAAGATGGGAAAGGGGTTGTTGGGTTATGAGGAGGGGAACGTGCCGAGTGAGGTGAAGAGCTGGAGGGAGTTTGTGGGTAGGAGAGCGTAAGCGTATTTTATTTTTCGAGGTGTCGCACGAAATAGTACGTCCATCATTGTAAACGTGCCCCTGATACTACCACTGGACCCGAGTTGCAAAATTTAAACCTATGCGATTACACATGTCAATTGGAGAATTAGACTTGCTAGACAGATGCCGGTGTAGCACCAAAAGTGACCCGGAGTTGCAAAATTTCCTATGTGCAAAGAAGCGGCGCGTCACACTTTGTCACGCAATAAATCAGTCTCCGACGTGCGTGTAGGTAAACACCTCAAATCTCAAATTCTACAACGAATGGAGGTGCCGTTGCTGCCGCCGAAACATACTCCACTTCTTGCAGTTTTTTTTGGGAATTTTTTTTTTGCTTGAATTAATGTGTTGCCCTGAGACATATAACTGAGAATACCTGTGCAAAAGTAACAAATGATGTGCTGGGAGACAGAGACACAATCTTCTGTCCCCCCAAAAAATACAGTAAGTTGATCTATTGTAGTCCATCCCAGATTCACCAGCTCAAGGTTAAGTTGGCAATGCTGTGTGAGCTAGAACGACGATTTTGCAACTCTGGGTCTTTTTGCAACACCGGTATCACGATAGTAGCGACCGTTCTTGACCTTGGGGTTGTCTCCGCGTGTCTCACAAAACCGTGCCACTGAATTTCCGGCAAGGACAAGCGCCCACACCGATCCCTTGAATGCCCGCACCGACAGAAAATCATCGCTCAAAAAAGACATAAGAATCCATCTACAGGGTGTAAAGTCCAGACATGGCGTATGTACACTACAGACTACTATCGAAGCTCTGACGGTCCAGTTCTGTCATGGCTATACTTTCACCCAGTTCGGACCCCCCATTCCGTCCAACGTCCGCAAATACGACCGCAGTCGGACGAACCCCCAAAACTGAACCGAACGATGGGCAAACATCGCTCCCACGTCTACCTCGCACGTCCTGCGCGTACATCTCGCGCAGATCCAAGATAAACCGTGGAAGGGTCATGAACAGCGGTATAGTGGCTATCCTGACCAAGAGTGCCACCGGCCAGTCGGACGCTGAGAGGTGACCTTGGTAATACAGCCTATAAAAGAGCGCACACAAAAACATGCTGTGTGTACAACCGAGCGTCGCGAGGTGAGAGGGGGGGTGAGGGATAAGGACGCAACGTACGGGGACGTACCTGAAAAAATACAGCACGTTTTCTTGCACGAGACGGTTGGTGTAACGATCGAGTCCGAATCGTCTTGTCGCTTTGTACATTTGGAGGGAGAGCCAGACGAACCGAACTGCTGCGAGCAGGCATATCAACGCGCCGAGCGTGATCTGGATAGGGACGACGGCGTCGACCCATACGCTGAGACCGAGTTGTGGCACGCAGGTGGAGAAATGAAGTACTTGGATGTTCACGGCTGTGTCATGGGGGCGGATGAGACGTATCTCGGATGGAGGTGTGGACGAGCCAAAACAAAACAAAAAACGGAGTGGGTGCTACGTACCCGCGGGAGCGTTCCGGATACTGAGCAAAATGCAGGTCACCAGAAACAGGACGACTTCGATCGTGTATATCATGAGGAGGCCATACATGATGGACCTCGACAGGTTGTACATTGCCCACACACGGAAAATCATCAACACTGCGCGCCTGGATAAGATTCATCCCGTTGGTTGGAAGTGAAAATGGGCTCTTACATTCCGCGGTAGCACCGAAAGCGAATAGGCCCCACGTACCGACAATGGGGAGTAAACCGCCTTGATTTGCAATGAGCATATTGAATTTCAGGTGTCAAGAAAGATGTGCGCACAACTATTTACAACATTGAATGGCACGTCAGTCGCCTGAAAACGGCGTAAATCAGCAAGAGGCGAGACAGAATCACACACGTCTACCAAGGAACGAAATTGATCAATATCTTCATTGGCAGTCAGCGCATAAAACCCACCTTCTCTGAAATAGTCAATAAAGAACTTCCTGCTGTGAACAGGCCAAATTCGTACAGACAGATGTTCCGGGTTCTAAAATGCAAACGCACCGAGAGCATAAAGTCTAGTATCCTAGTCACGAATCAACTGTTACGTTTGCTAGCAGAGATACGTACATAGCGCAGCACAGTCCAATATAACGAATCTAGAAGTTAATACAAGTCCGTTTCAGAACGTCACTGTGTTGATCACAGTATACATACGGGAATATACAATGTGGATACCATTGTCCAAGGCTTGTTCTAAAATCACACTTCAGAAATTACGGTAACCTCCTGAATGAGTTTGCAGACCCAGATATATTCAACCTAAAACAGTTGTCATCCAATAAGCTTTTGAGAGCAAGGGGGAAGATGACATACCTCCATGGAAAGTGTAAGGACTGACGATGTTGAGGTTTTTGCGAAATATCCAGAAACCGCAACACTCACAGTAATCATATCCAGCAACGGTGAGAACAGCAACTGTAAGACGGAACGTCTGAATCGTCCAGAGAGCCATTTCGGAATCCTGCACATACGGGTCATGTAGTCTGTGCGTTGAATGATCAAAATAGCGGATTGCAGACTCGAGTCTTGTGCTTGAAACTGCATTTTACCACGGAAACTGCAAGGAATGACGCCAGAACGGTACAGAACGAGTCAGGCTTGTTTGGACGCAATAGCATCCGACAAGGCCTGGAACTGAGTTGTGGTGACTAGTGGGTGGCCGGGCAACTCCTCTTTACCGTTTAACGTGTGATTCCGCGGTTCAGCAGGATACCCTGGGTTTTCCGTATGCGTTCGTGGCATACATAGACGCGGTTTATGAAACAGTTCTCCCACCGTAGAGGTTAGAACAACGGACTCCGATCAAAGTTTGACGAACTCTCTGACAGGCCTGTGAAAATCGCTAACCAAGTTAAATCTCAAAGGGCGACGGGGAATGGATGTCCGTTGCATATATTGTCTTCGCCGTGCTAATGGTTGTGGTCAGGTATTGGAATATACGATCAGCTCCAGGTATCAATTTCCGACTCGGAATGTTGACTGGGAGAAACAACTCCTGAGAGCAAGTCAGGGTATGGTTCCTATGCTAGAGACACCCTGAAATCAGATAATCAGATACGACATGGTTGTTCTATTCTGGTCAATGTCTAAACATCGCTAGAACCTTAGGCGAACTCAAACGCTATAAACAAGGTTGGGTATTCGAGCACAAGCTCGGTCCACACGCCTCCAGGGTCAACCCATTTCATCAGTGAGGTGGCTCTTTTCAAACCTATGGCAGAATGCCAGCCAGATCTCCCCGGTTCTGAGATGTGTTGCCGGTCACACCCTTGGTGTGCACTGCCTGTCGCTTCTTGGTACGCATTTTCCTACATCTCTCTCCTGGCTGTTTGTAACCAACAGCAAGCACGAGCTTTGGAATTGTCAATACACCGGTTCCCAAGGCCAATAGAGGTAGCCGTTTGACTACATTTCCGGGACTCTAATCAGTAGGAGAGAAACTCGCATACAAAGATTCTTCCACGGTAGTCTACAAGAAATGAGGTAGCGTTGACAAGTTCGTCTAAATCGATACACACAACAGGGGATATAATTTCTGAGCGGTATCATTGTAAACTTGCTATCACATCAACTCGGTGATCAAAGTTATATCTTGGCGGAAAAACTTACCTGAAATGTTGCGCCGATATACTCTTCTCAGGTGTCTAATTCAGTCACACCTTTAACTGTCAGTTTTCCATTCGGGCAGCTCGAGTCACCGCAGACGGGCATGCACCATAAAAACGCTACTTAGCATCCTGCTGCCCATCCGCCCCACCGTTCAGCGCCGTTCCTTCCCTCAATTCATATTCACTCCGTATGATTGACCACCTCTACTGGTGTGGTCAAATTCAGACTCGTGCTAACCATTTCAATCGCAACTCTCTTGCTGGTATGGAAACCCGATTATGTACAGGACACGCAAGACAAGAGTCGGCCAATATCATACACCACAATCAACGTCGTGATTGTCCCGTTCTGCCATCGCTATACTCTCCCCTTGCTCTGGCCCTTCCTCGTGTCCAGGATTTGCAAACACGATTCTGCTCGAACGAACGCCGAAGCGGGATGGTGAATTCAAGTCAGAGGTCGGATAAATGGCACTCCCTCGTCTAGCTTGGACGTCACGCGCATACAGCTCGCGCAAACCCAAGATGAACCGAGGAAGTATCGTGAATGCGGGTATGCTGACACCTCTCGCCAACAGTTCGAATGGCCATTCGGATTTTGAAACGTCTTCTGGACAGTACAGCCTGGAAAAGACCACACATGATGTGGTACTATCTATTGTCAGTTTAGGGGAATGGGCTAGGGTGTAAGCTCTTGGACATACGTCACAAAGTAAATCATGCTTTCCTTCACGAGGCGATTGGTGTACCGATCAAGTTTGAATTGGTTTGTCACTCTGTACATTTGAAGTGATTGTCGGATGAACCGGATAGCTGAAAGTAGACAGATCACTCCGCCGAAAACGACTTGTGCAGGGACCACTGCGTTCGCCCATAGGCTGGGACCGGGTAGTGGTATACAGACCGAGAATAAGAGTATTTGAAAGTTTTCCGCTGAATAAGTGGGAAGTCAGTGCTCAGCACTGAGTGAACTGAGTGAACGGCGCGTATACCTTGAGGGTTGTTCTGGATACTGAGCAGAATGCAAGAAATCAGGGCTAAGATATTTTGCGCTGTACCGCATGCGAAAAGGACGAAAAGGATAGACCTTGATCGGTCATACATTGCCCATACACGGAAGATCATCATTACTAGTTTTTACTAATGAGATTCTTCCCGACAGAAGTGGGCACAAAAGCTTACGATCCGAAGCCACGGAGAAGGCCAGAACGGCCCACGCGCCGAGGATGGGAAATATTCTGCCTGGGTGTTTAGTTAAGTAAGCTTGAATTTGGAAAAGCGAAAGAAAATACACTCACAACTATTTACAATCGACCACACAAGATGAGGATCCCCGAAAGAGTCGTCAATCGACCAGAGAAGCAGCCTCAAAGAAACACATACGCCTGTCGGAGAAGTCAAGTTGATCAATACCTTCATTTTCCATCAATACTACGAAGATCACCTTTTCTGGGAGAAGTAAAATAGAGCTTCCCTCTTCGAATGAACCAGGTTAGCGCAGAATACCGGTCTCTCATAACCCTATAAACGCACCGAGGGCACACAGTCTGGTGGACTGATGAGGAACGCATCAACATGAAACGAGGCATACGTACATGGCGGAACATAGTCCAAAATAACGAATCTAAACGTAGAAGCAACGCTGTCATTGCACACCACCGCGTTGATTATTGAGGCACCCACTGGAATATACAACGTAGACACAAGCGTCCAGGGTTTGTTCTGTAATCGTGTCAGAACCAACGACGGTCGCAGATGGAATTTGCTAACCCATATGTATTCCACCTGGGCCAACCGTCAGTGTTAAAACGTGGATGTGCAAGCTACAAAGCAGAATAGTTCACCTCCGTTGTAAATGTGAGGACTGGCGTCGTTGAGATCTTTGCAGCAACATCCATGGGGGTATCACTCACTATAATCATATCCGACGGCAGTGAGAATCACCACTGTCAGAAAACTGATATGAAGACCCGATTCTACTTTAGCACAGGGACATACTGCTCAAGTAGTTCGTTCGCTGGACGAGGAAGGCAGCGAACTGTAGATCGGGCTCCGCGACTCCAAACTCCATTTTACCCCGAAGAGTGACACCGAAGAGGTATTCGAGGCGCTTGATGAAACGTGACGTGTAGGCTCTGAAACTCTGACACGGTGGTGATATGGCCGGGACTGCTGCGTGGTTCTGGCGTTCAATGTCAGCACCGAGGTAAATATGGTACTTCTCATGCTTCTGTTAGCGATGAGCAGTGCAGAACATGATACGTATTTCCCGGCATTGCATAGTACAGCGCGAACGAACGTTTGGTAAGCTTTTTTTTCACGAGTTACTAAAGTCAGAGGTCATCTTTCCCACTCTTCATCGCTCGCGACCAGGTCGTTTTCGTAAGATTCGGGACAGGAAGTTCAGCCAGAGAACTTGAAAACCATCCAAGTACTGTCAGTTAGAGAAGTCTTGTATTATAACAACGACCTATCATGGTGCACTAGTCCTGGAGGACTTGATAGCTTGGGGATTGGTCGGCGTATGTGCCGGGCCGGGCATCATGATGCCATCATCATATAACAGAGTTTATTCGATCACACGTGATACCAACAAGGATATGCCCGGGCCCGGGACCGAGTCCCTGTCCATCACATGCCTATCAAACCTACTAACCGGGTCTGAGATCTGAGCGCTGAGCGCTAGACTATGGCCTGGGCTGTAGGTCAATACTGTGAGATCAGGCGACAGCGGGGCTACACGACGATTTATTGTGACTTGCACGTGCTGCCTGTACTTGGAGAGCTAGTATCTCTATGAGGTGCGACAAGATGTGTAAATGACCCGCACGTCACTAGGACTACGGTTGTAGGGGCTCTGGCAGTGTGTATACGGGCTTGCCCTCTCGTGCGTTCACTCTGGGTGCGCTCCTGCGTATCATTATTGCTAGACGCCCCAGTGCCACCCTCTGAGTACCCGTCGTTTCCCAAGCCCATTTCGTGGTCACGATGAAAGATTCATCATACATCGACAAGACGAGCACAGTGATTGTCCTGTCCTGTCATCTCTATACCCTCGTCCTCCTCGAACCCCGCATGCCGTGCAGCCGCAA
The DNA here is from genome assembly GCA_038088895.1 of Xerocomus potaroensis. NCBI lineage: Eukaryota > Fungi > Basidiomycota > Agaricomycetes > Boletales > Boletaceae > Xerocomus > Xerocomus potaroensis. Next base: position 22,178 of record JBBPJT010000323.1, on the reverse strand, counting down.
ACATCATCAGAGTACCAAAACCAGATATGGATATAGAATCCAGGGTCGGGTCAATTCTGCTCCCGCGTCCGTGTCGCACATCGCGCGCGTACAGGTCGCGCAAACCCAAGATGAACCTAGGCAGCATCGAATACATAGGTATAGAGACGACCCTCGCCAACGTTATAAGTGGCCAACTTGAAATATCGCCTTCGTAATTTAGTTTATAGAAGAGCGCACACGATGTGGTACTGTCTGTTGTCAGATTAGAAGAATGGACTAGAATAAGCTCTTGGACATACGTAGCAAAGTAAATCATGCTTTCCTTCACGAGACGGTTTGTGTACCGGTCAAGCTTGAATTTGTGAGTCACTCTGTACATTTGAAGCGATTGGCAAATGAATCGAAAGACCGCAAGTAGACAGATCAATCCACCAAAAGTGATTTGCACAGGGACCACTACATTGGGCCATAGGCTAGGACCGGGTAGTGGCATGCAGACCGAGAATAGGAGCACTTGAGAATCGGTCGCTGTGCGCAGGAATTCCTATGTGAGGCATGAGTGAGCAGAGCGAATGGCACACATACCCGGAGGGCTATTCTGGGTACTCATTAGAATACAAGAAACCAGAAATAGGATAGTTTCTGTCGCACAACACACGAAAAGGAAGGAAATGATGAGCCTTGATAGGTCATACATTGCCCATACACGGAAGATCATCAATACTAGCATTTACTAATGAGACTCTCCCACTGGAAGCGGGCACAAAGGCTTACGCTCAGAAGTCAGAGAGAAAACAAAGAGGGTCCACACACTGAGAATAGGAAATATTCTGCCTTGGTGTTTAGTTGAGTAAGCCTGAACTTCGGAAAAGTGAAAGAAAATGCACTCACAACTATTCACAATCGACCACACAAGGATCCCCGAGAGAGTCGTCAATAGATGAGAGAAGTAGCCTCAAAGAAACACATACGCCTGTCAGAGAGGTCAAGTTCATCAGTACCTTTATCTGCTATCAGTATTGCGAAGATCACCTTCTCTGGGAGGGGTAAGAAAGAGCTTCCCTCTTTGAACGGACCAGGTTAGCGAGTAATGCTCGTCTTTCCTAGCCTTGATAAACATACCAAGGCCATACAGTCTGGCGAATTGATGAGGGACACATCAGCATGGAATACAGGACACATACACGCCAGCACATAGTCCAAAATAACGAATCTAAAAGTAAAAAAAGGCTGTCATTACCCCACAGTGGTGATCGTTGGGATACTTACCGGAATATACAACACGGACACCAATGTCCAGGGTTTGCTCTGCAATCTTGTCAGAACCAACGACAGCCGTAAATAGAGTCCGTTAACCCATATGTGTTCCACCTGGGAAAATCGTCAGTTCTTAAAATGGGGGTGCGCGAATTACAACAAAGGGTGACTTACCTCCTTTGCAAATGTGAGGACTAGTGCTGTTAAGAGTTTTGTAGAGCGTACAAGGTGAACCCATCACTCACTATAATCATATCCCATGGCAGTGACAACCATGACTATCAGAGACTGGAATTAAAATCCGATTTTACCTCAACTCCAAACATACCACTCGTATAGCCCGTTTGCTGCACGAGGAAGGCAGCGGATTGCATATCGGACTCCATATCTGCAAACTCAGCAAATGACGCCGAAAGGGTATTTGAAGAGCTGTGAGGTATGGGACGGGACGTCTGACACGGCCTCTCGTTCGTCCGTGTGCTGGGACGGCGGGAGCTGTCTTTCGATGACCGCGTCGCCTTGAAGTTCAATATTCAGTGGAGTTGTAAATGTGTATCATGTTTCTATGCAGCAATGTTAGCGACGAGCGGTGCAAGACATGAAACACTTTCCTCGGCATTACGGCCCTGCAACAACGAACCCTTGAGCCGTTTTATTTTTCACGAAACGAAATTACCAAAGTTAGTCCCAAATACGAAAGGATAGGGACATCTTTCCCACTCTGGTTGTTAACGTCGATGCGCGACTAGAGCGTCTCGTAAAAAAAGATCAGCAATAGAGCGAAACCGTCTAGGCACTATCAGGTGGAGAAATCTCGTTTCATAGTGACAATGGCCTTTCACAATGTGCTTACCCCGAGAACTTGAACATTGGTCAATAAAGTTAACTTGCACCCCCCCATAATCGTGGTAATACAGTCAAACTCCCAATTTAGTTAACAGGGAACCTATAACCCATACTTGGGGGCAGAATGCCTTAATAAGAGGATGTCTATTATATAATTCCCCTGAACACTTACGAAATCACACAACGAAAGTTCCCAGGCCACTGATTCCGGTCACATCTATTCTTGCCACTCCGGGCTAGTCACTCTGGCATGCTAGGACTTGGACCCAGTCTTGGATGCTCCCGTGGAAGGGCCGAAACTTGCTCTGGATGGACCACAGCGGCGAGGCTTGCTTCAAGCTACCAATAGCATAAGTTTGGAGGAGATCTTGAACCCAGTTGGACTCGGACGACGGACGATGAAATTGTGCCAAAAACAGCATTCTAGGGACGACTCCATCCATTGAAAGCTCATATTACAAATATGTGAAGGGTTTCACTAGAGAATAGAGTTACTCCCATTGTATTAGTACATACTCGTGCCTCGTTCAGTATACCATGTAGTACGGTACTTTTTTAACACACGCTTTTAATGCCGCCATTCCTTTGATTACATATTAATCGCGACCTCCATAATCCCACAGCCCAAACCCATACATTAATGGGTATGGGTTGTGAGAGAGGTCCGACTGTGATAGAAGCACCGTATGTCTGACACGTCGTTCTAGTCTGATCCGGGTGCTATTAGCCTAGCCTGCTGTAGTCAATGGCGGGAACACTTGGGGATAGTCGAGAGTAGCACCGGACCACGATCCATAGGGCAAGGACTGCGTAAACGGAGCGGGCTCGCCCTCTCGTGTGGCCCACCCTGAGTGTCCTTGTGCTCGTCGTCGCCGCTGCTATTTCTGGGCGTCTCCGTGTCGCCCTCCGAGTACCCGACTTCGCCCCTAACGTTGCCCTAGCCTATTCTCGTAGTCACGATGGATGACGCATCATACCTCGGTAGTACGATGGACACGGTGATTGTCCCGTCCGCTGGTCATCTCCATACTGTCGTCCTCCGCTAACCCCATGTGCTGTCCGGCTGCAAACACGATCAGACCAAATATCGACATCGAATCTTCGGTCGGGTTAACACCACTCCCACACCCGTGTCGCACATCATGCGCAAACTCAAGACGAACCGAGGCAGCATTGAAAACATGGGTATAGAGGCGACCCTTGCCAACACTATGACCAACCACCCGAAACCCGAAATGTCACCCATGTAGTATAATCTGTAGAAGACCGCGCATGATGCGACGCTATATGTCGTCAGTTTAGAGGGAACAGGTTAAAATGGACTTTTTTTCTGGACATACGTCACAAAATAAATCATCCTTTCCTTCATGACACGGTTCGTGTACCGATCCAGAGCTATTCTAAATCACAGAGCGTATCACCCGCGGGATCCGTGTCAACCGTTAACTGATCACGGAAAAAAGGTAAGAGCTACGAGGTTCGAGAAAAAAGTTTGACCGAAACGTACCCAATGAAACAATACCTCCACGAGGTATCTAACATCCATTTCAAATGCTTCCTGAACACCTTGTGGGTTCTGAGCATCTAGTGCTGGTTCCCTGATGGAAAGTACCGGTCCGTCGTAAGAAACATGATTTCCTTGATCATCCTTTGTGCACAACGCAAACATCCACTCGCGGCCATCCGATAAACAGTACCGAACTGTCTTCTTTCTGTGTTGAAACTATCAGGGACGGACGACCAAGGCTCAAAAATAAACGAATACCCCGTCACTTCAGCCAACGCGATTGCCTGACTCGTAGCTTCGGGCAAGTTATCCGCCAGCATCTCTTGTTCGTGTTTTGCTTCGACTAAAAATATCCAGTTCTTGGCATACCTCATGAGATCTTCGAGTTTAGCTCCAAGCACCCTAGCTTCACAAAAAACAGGGTTGCTATACATTTCAACATAAAAAAACCTACCTCGGTCCTCCTCCCTGTCATAGACACAAATTCCGTAGTCAGCGCTCCCGGTCAGCCACATTTGGAAACCTGTGATTTTGTTCTCTACCAGCACGCCGTCACCAGAAGCGATGGCCATTTCTGGAAAAATGGCCACTCGACGCCTTTCTTGAGTGCCAAGGGAGACGTCGGCGATTGTGAGAAGGAAGGCATCAAGGATCATTCTGGCACCTGCTTCGTGCTGCACACAGATCAGATTGTTCGCAAAAGTGTTAAAAATGACGCACTCTCCTACTAGCAGAACGGCGGATTCGCATGATCTGTGTGCCGAGGCTTTGGATGTGCTTCAAATCGGCGGGCACCAACTCGGCATCTTTTTTGAACCGCAGAGATTTCTGCTGGAGACCCATTTTTGAAAGATCCCCAGCCGTGACTGACGAAAAAGAAAGTTTCTAAAGGATATTTGAAGGCTGTAGTTGACATCCATGTGCAGTTGGCTCACTAATTTCTCCGCAGAACCTAGTAGAATGGTCTGCAAAGCGTCAAAGTGCTCCAAGACTTGCGCCATCTCGGTCTCCGTTTCTTGTATATCGCTAAGTTCTTCTTTCAGGGCCAGGAGTCGCTCCCGGACCAACTGCATCTTCCTCAGATAGACTGGGTGTGTCGGACGCTTCGCTTTCGCTTATGGGTTTAGGATGAGATAGGAGCCACAGTTGGAAAAACCACGTGACACGACAAAACATAGGGGAATAGAATTCACGCACGCACGATCCGGAGGCAAATCAAATCAAGGCGCTCATTTGACGTGATGCTATATTCACTATCTGGACAAAGATATTACCATTCGGCGGCTCCAGGAGGATATCGTTCTACGCGGCCTTTTCTTTCTCACTCTCTCGTTTAATTTGACCAAAATAATACCTCGTCCGTCCAACGCCCAAAAACCACGCAACTCTGCAACGGCAGTTATGTAAGTCGGCCTGATCTATTTCTGACAAGGAACCGTCAAACGCACCTGAAGAGTAACAGAACTACGACAACCGAAATATTACCGTGTGTCGTAGCATTCCAGGACTCCGCATGGTACCTCAACGGATCTGGAAGGGCTATGAAACTCGCAGCAATGCTGATACAAGATGTGTTTGTAAGAACGTGTGACAGAATCGTTGTGAGAACAGCTTACTGTGTTACCTACGATATTGAGATTAAATGCTCATTGGTCAACTCGCAAGAATAACTCACATCTGCTATGGCCATTGCCAACAGACTTGCGCCTAGGATGCGCTCCTGCGCAACAGGATTTCCAGGTAGCGCGTCTCTTACAGCCCGGAAGACCAGGGACGAGAGCATCCCCAGTAGCAGATAGCCTGTGGGAATCGTACATTCAGGATGGATGGAGAAAGACGCGCTAGACGCTAAGGGAGGCGCACAATTTCCCAGTTGCCAAATGGCCATGCGAGTGCGGGCATCTAGATCAACAGGCGATTCTTGTGGTGCTTGTATCAACTCATGATGGAACCAAGCAGCGCCGGGTGTGAACCAGATAAGAATAGCTGGCAGGATGGTCACAGCTACCACGCCGAGGCTGGTTAGATTCCGAAAACCGAGCACACATTAGTTGGACGATACCTGGCTCTATGTATAAGAAGAGCACCTTGTATGCGCCAGTCAGTGCAGGGAAGTCTGTCATTGTTGTCGCCGAAAAGGAAGGTTACCGTTTACCGTGGACTTGGCGCTGGGATCCAGACCGGCTACACACGCGAAAGGCTGTGACTGCCGATGATCGATGATCGATGATGCCGCAACTGCCTGCTTCTCGCCATCATCACTGAGCCAAGTGCACATCATCTTCACATTCTACAATAATGACTATGTCCTCCAAACCCGAATTTTTTGTCACATACATGCCGCAGCAAACCTCCACCCTTGCCTCCACACCCACGTTCCGCAGGTCTATCAGTGATCGCAACCTCTGCCGCGATATCAAATAGACCCAATTCCCTCAGAGTGCAGTACAGAACCACCATCTAACCTGATTGGAATGCGATGTGACTTTAAATTTCGCATCCAATGACGATTGAAGGCCATATGAGCTGAGGCACCTGTGTCTGCATTCCAGAAAGTGCTAAAGTTGGGCTGAAATGCAGAGGGAAGGCCACCTGCAGAGGGGCAATGGAGGCAGTGTGAGGCGCATCAGGGGATGTCCTAAAGAAAGAAAGAAAGAAGAATGGTGAGGATGATCAACACACATCACTTGATTGCAGTAGTAGGTGTGACACAGGTAGAACAAAGTGGTGGTGAGTAGAATATGGATGATAGACACAAGGGAAATGCCCGAGTACCGCCGATTATGTAATCCCCATCATGAGCAGCGCGTATTTGATTGATAACGGTGGCTGCCACGAGCTTACATGAAGATTCTAGTCAACTCTGAATGTACCCAATGGATTCATGAATCATGAATCATAAATGATTGTTTCTGCAGCTTGAAATACAATGATTATGTAATTTACTGTCTTGGGGATAATCTATAGGACAAGTGGGGTACCGGTAAAGGAACCACTATCTCTATCCTATCAGGTACCCTTGTGTCACAGGGATTACTGCGTAAATGGAGAGCCCGGGCTCGCCCTCTCGTGTGGCCCGCTCGTGCTCGTCGTTGCTGTTACTGTTTCTGGGCGTCTCCGTGTCGCCCTCCGAGTACCCGACCCCGCCCCTTACGTTGCCCGAGCCCATTTTCGTAGTCACGATGAATGACACATCATACCTCGGTAGTACGATGGACGCGGTGATTGTCCCGTCCGCCGGTCATCTCCATACTGTCGTCCTCCGCTAACCCCATATGCTGTCCAGCTGCAAACACGATCAGACCAGATATCGACATCGAATCTTCGGTCGGGTTAATACCGCTCCCACACCCGTGTCGCACATCACGCGCGTACAGCTCGCGCAAACCCAAGATGAACCGAGGGAACATCGAAAACATGGGTATAGAAGCGACCCTCGCCAACACTATGAGTGGCCATCCGGAACCTGAAATATCGCCCATATAATATAATCTGTAGAAGATCGCGCATGATGCGACACTACATGTCGTCAGTTTAGAGGGAACGGGCTAAAATGGACTTTTTTTTCTGGACATACGTCACAAAGTAAATCATGCTTTCCTTCATGAGACGGTTCGTGTACCGATCCAGCTTGAATTGGCTTGTCACTCTGTACATTTGAAGTGACTGGCAAATGAACCGTATGGCCGAGAGCAGACAAACCAATCCGCCGAAGGCGACCTGGACAGGCATCACTGCGTTGACCCATAGACTCGGACCGCCTAGTAATGTGCAGGTCCAGGAATCATATATTTCAACGTTCGTCGCTGGTGAGATGAAACGATGATTTCTCTCATAAGAGGAAGTGGGATGTACATGCCTGGGGGCTCCTTCTGGGTACTGAGAAGAATGCAGGAAGTCAGAAATAGGGCAATTTCTGTCGCACCGCATACGGAAAGGATGAAAATGATGGGCCTTGACCGATTATACATTGCCCATACACGGATGATCATCAATACTAGCATCTACTAGTGAGAGTTCTCCTCGCTGAAAGTGGATATGAAACCTTACGGTCTGAAGCCATACTGAAAACAAACAGAATCCATGCGTTAAGGATAGGAAGTATTTGACCTTGGTACCTAATTGAGCGGGTTGCACTCCTTGAATGAAAACGTAAACGTGCTCACAACTATTGACGTTTGGTCGTACAAGAGTGAGAAGAGTTGTCAATCAACGAGGGATGTAGCAGGAACACATACGTCTGCCAAGGAGTCAGCATCTTTAGTCACTACTAATGTCGTGATCGTCACCTTCTCCGGGATGGTCAGAAACGAGCTTCCCCCTTGGATAAGCCGGGTTAGCACCAGACGCATGTTTCCAAGTCCCCGTGAACGCACCAAGGTTGTAGATTCTAATTAATCAATCAGGAACGTATTAGCACGCGTAGAATACAGCATACATACATAGCAGCACATAACCCAAAATAACGAATCTGAAAGGAAAACCCAGCCCTTCAGAGTACACAACTATGGTGATCGATCGGACACCTACCGGAATGTACAACGTAGACACAAATGTCCAAGGTCTGTTCTACGATCATGTCAGAACCAACGACAGCCGCGAATAGAGCCTGCTGACCCATATGTATTCTACCTAGAACAATCGTTAGCCAGTAAAACGTGCCAATCACATCAAAGACCTACCTCTTTTTCAAACGAGAGGACTGAGCGCCGCAACATTGAGGCCTTTGCAATGCACATACATGACCACGTCACTCACTATAATCATACCCGATCGCAGTGATGACCACAACTTTGTCCAACAAACAAGAAAAACAAGGGTCATCAAATCCGGTTTCAAACACGCGCGTTATTGCAAACATACCGCTCAAAAAGTCTGCCCGTTGAAGGATCAAGAGAGCGGATGGCAGATCAAACTCCGCGGGTTCAAACTCCATATTACCCCGCGCTAAAGTACGCTCAAGGACTGACACAGGCTTCAAGACCGCGGGGATGATGAATGTATCAGTGTCGGGCTTTTCAAGTCCGGCGTTCGAGAGACAACTGGGACGGCGATGGCAAAGAGCGATGACTGGACTCGTCCTTTCGATGTTCCGCAGTTCGAGAAAGAGGAAGAAGCATCACCACAGCAAAAGTTCATATCACCTTTCGTGTTGCATTGGTGAAAGCGGTGCAGGGTATAACGTATAGTTTATCCCCATCCGGTAGCAAATCCGCAAAGTGCGATCATGGCCCCGACATGCGCCCCCCTCTTTTTTTTTTGCAACCCCGTTGGTTGGAAGTCTACAACGCGTCGTTGGCGAGGACATGTCATATGATGGAGAGATGAGCAAGACCCACAAACAATCCACCAATCCCATTGATGTCCTATGATGGATTGAGAACTTTTTGCCTGACTTGAAACGTGAACAAAACGCAGTTGCAACGCGGGCAATGCACAATCGCACGCTTGTCTCTCCAGGTTCGGTCCGAAGGCACGGCGGAGGAGAATGCCGAGGCTATCAATATCGTTTTGGTGATTTCTTTAGTATCCACTTGCAATCGGCGCATCTCGATCGAACGACACGTGTTGAACGCGTGTGCTGCAACGTGTCATGATCCGGATCGGATGTGCACCAAAATGGAAAACACTCATTGTCCTCTTGGCCAAGTGTGACCAGACCAGCCGTCACCAAGTACCAGACGATAACCCCTAATCAATCTACGTTACCCAGGCAAGACCACTCCTTGCAGACAGATAAATAAACCTATGCATGTCAGAAAACAACCCGGCGAGCGAGCACGCCGACATAAATATATAAACAGAAAAAAAAAACGTTCGCTTCTAATCAGTTGGGTGACACCCCCCCGTTCACAAATACCCCTTTGCTTCTTCTCCGTCTCCGCCACCGTTCGAGGTCGAGGTCGTTCCCCGACTCGTCTCTCCGACTAGATGCAACATATGATCGACCACTTCTACCGGCGTTGTCAGGTGCCAACTTGCTTGCGTCCGTTTCGACTGGTGGCCCACTGCGGCGGTGAAGATCGCGTCCGCCGTAACGGCCAATTCAACGTCTGGTAGTGGCATACCGTCATTGTCCTCCACGAGGGTGACCGAGAACGGGGCTTCGAGGCTTGCTTTGCCAGTCGCGTCTGGTTCGAAGACGTGTAGAGCCCGGAACATGTCTTCGTCGGTCTAGGTAGAACAAGATGGCTCGTGCGTTGATAGAGGGCGAGATAGCATATGACATGACCCACCTTGTCATCACCTGCACAAAAGATGAACTCTGCATCGGGGTTCTTGTACAAAATTCGCTTGACAATTTCACCCTTTTATTTTCGAATGAGCGAGGTTGGACGGCCTGGAGAGAACAAAACAACAAACCTTGTTCACAGCCAGTGGACGCACTTCGAGGTTCTTTTTACCGACGAGCACTTCGATGGGACGCTTGTGCGCCAGATTGTTCTCCAGCAGGTCTTGACACTGTCTGCACTGGAACAAACTACATATCTCGGTGAATCGCAACCCTTTTGGGCGAATGAAAATGAAAGCGCACCCCCACTCGGGATCACTCCCTCGATAATGCCACGTGATCGAACTCTTCTTGATTTCGATATGACTTCCCGTCGTTCTCTCCGTGTAATACCTGAAAATCTCCGCTACCTCATCCATCCATTCCATATCCAACTTGGCTGTAAAGTTCATCCAGACTTCTTCCTCCTCTTGGTCGCCATTCTTGTTATTGCTGGATGGAATACGGATGAATCCACCGTGTTCGGCACTCATACCGAGATGTTTGATGTGGCCGAGATGCAGTTCTAAAAACGCTTGATCACGACCGGAGACAATGTAGACGATGTTGTTGGGATCAGAGGTCAGCTTCGTGAGGGCAGTGAGGGTATCAGGCGAAGGAACCGCCATCGACGGCGTCTTGACAATCGGCGTCAACGTACCCTACGCAATCTGCGTTACGCCCAACTCATCACCGATTACAGACGGATGGATACGTACGTCATAGTCGAACAAGAATAGACGCTTTTTTGCTCTATCGTACTTGTCCTTTAGGAGCTCTTTGGGTAACCAGGGTGTTCCACGCGCCGTTGTCTGCCCGTTGATTTGCGACAGGAGCATCTTGACGAGGAGAGCTGCCCACGTATGGGATGTATGCGTGGTCACGACTTTATGCAGCGCAACATGTCGAGCCGCCTTCGAGGCGGAGGACATCAGAAGGCCGTCATTCATTGCCGCAGCTACATCCTGTTCAGACGACGACGCATTCAGGGTGAATACTACCGTGTTGATATCGAAAAAACGCACCCCTAGGTCCCATGGATTCACTATTAGTGCTTGTCCCATGTGTTGACTGATGCCCATGAACTCGCTCAAGACGAGCGGCGATCGTTTGGTACGTTCTTGGGCAATCACGAATTCCATCGAAGTCGTGTTCATGCCATCACGAAGTGGCGTAATCACAGCCAAATCCGCAACTGAAAGTAAAGCATAAAATTCGTCCTTCTTAAGCGTCTGGTGGCTAAACAAAGTGGAAGAGGGTCAGGGTGGCGTTCGACACGACAAGATGATCATGATATCGCTAAAGACATACTAATGGTGCACGGGTATGAAATCCAAACTTCCAAATTCTCCATTAATATGTGCGACTAGTTCCGATACTTGACGTTCCAATTTTGGAGAATCCGTCAGAGAGGGGGACGTCACTTGGATAAGCACAACTTGGCCTTGCCACTCGGGATAATCACGCAGAAGTTTCTCAAACGCACGGAGCTAGGTCGCGTGACCGGTATTAGCACCCGGGGCACGTGCGTAGAAGAGTGGGGAACAGCGAGACATACCTTTTGCACAATCCCCTTGACCACGTCCAACTTGTCCCTTCCTACAATGATCTTCTTGTCCGCGTACAACGCCCGAAGGGCTTCCAACTTGGGTTGGATGCCAGGCCGCAATGTGTCCCTTGCTACACGCTCATAATCAATCCCGACCGGACAATGAGAGACGGCGACGATATGGCCCTGTACATCAATACCTATATACTTGTTCTCCGAGGTATTGAATAGTTTACTGCGATCCGGATGGGCAGAAGGTGGACATGAACCTGCGCCGAGCGTTGAGGAGGTAGTCGACGATGCAACTGCGGGGAAGGAACGGGCAGTCGTTTCGTATCCACAGACACGGACACAGGTGGAGGTAAAGTGACGGGTGTACGAGTAAGTTTGGAAACAAATTAGGTTGGCGCCGAGCATGCCGTCAAGAATCTCTTTGCGACCTGAGTCGTTCGTGAGGTCGAACAGGGACGAGAAAGTTGGCGGACCGCTTACGTGGTAGGCACCTGAATACCTCAGAGCTTGGGAACGGGGTGTGGACGAAGAGACCAACGATACTGTACAACGTCAGGATACGTCTGCGAAAGGCACGGGGCGTGGACTCACACGTCTGACCCTTTCTCTCCAATTGTACTCCGTAGCAACTTGGGTACGAGAAGTAGGTGGTAGTCATGAACCCAAACAAGATCACCGGGTTTGAGTATGGGGGCTATACGCTCAGCGAATACTTGATTTGCCTTTGTATCGAGATGAATACCAGAAATGGCAGTGTGGCAATGAAGTTCGCCGTACCTGATCGTAATGAACCCAGTGAGCATCAGCTGAGGCATACTCTGTGGCTACATCCTGCCAGAGCAAATAGTGGAACAATGGCCAGAGTGCTTTGAGCAAAATTGTGTCAGCATATCACTTGGGATGAAAGAAAAGAAAAGAAATCGCGACGGGCCCGAAAAGGAGGCATTGGCGCCAATTTTTATTTACGCCAGATGCTTGACCAAGAGCGCCAAGCAGAGCCCATGGACATTATAGGGCCATCCGGCTGGCATGCAGGACAGCGCCCACCTAGAGATGTGAGGTCCAACAATCGACCTGCAGGGAAGTGCCAATCGAGATCGCGCAGGATTATCCAGAAGCGAATTCACATCCGCTGATAGGTGACACCGCCACCAAAAAGAAAACGTTGCAGGTAATGCATATATGGCAACTGCGCGCCAGGCAGACGGGTGCGAATTGAATTCCGCCCAGGATGATAAGATTGCGCGGGCCGGGCGGTGAACGGAAGCGAAGAAACACGCACTCGTTTTGCAGTACCCTTCGTAGTGTCCGTGCGCGATCTTGTCTTCGAGCCAGACAGGGACGTACTCGAGTTTGCCCTTGTTTCCCTCGATCCCCTGGCCCTGGCCGTCTTCGTCGTACCCGACTAGCTCCGCCTCCAACGCCACTCTATCAGCCCGACTCACCAGATGACTCGGGATGCGATGCTCCGCGTCGCTGGTGTCCGCGCCGTTGGTTTCTGCGGATGCAGCACCCTCTGAAGGAAGTGAGAGGATATCGCCGGTCCAGCCAACGATGACTTGATCATGAGTAGCAGAGAGGGAACGAATACCCGATATCATGGCTGCATGACCATACCTCGGTGCCAGCTTCCAACGTCGAGAGGGGACAGAAGATGGCTGAGGATGACTCGCTTGTGTGCCATCTATGGGGCTAGCGGGCACGTCCCCGGAGTGAGTAGGTGGGGATGGTGGTGGGCTGAGAACGCCAGCGGCAGCAGGGGTTGTGTGGGAGATGAGGGTGGGGACGACAGGGAGGTAGTGGCAGACGTGAACAATCCTGCCCGAGAGTTGCACGCCATGAGCTTTGTGAGCCTCTTCGAGCGCGTGCACTTGTCCGCGAACGGCATCGAGAGAGATGTCGTCGCCCGCGCGAGTGTATGGTTCGTGGAAGGAATCCATGAGTGGTGTGGAGAGAAAGAAGGGAAGAAGGGAGAAAGAGGACTTTTAAGTGCCAAGGGAATTAGATTATCTGAAAGAATCGAGAATAGATTTGGGACCACGGCGGGTAATTTGAGGTTCGTGTGCTGAATTAGGACAAGTCAGACATCTGACAAGCGACGACGCTCACCTTGCAAGGATGTGATACAATCCAGAGAATAAAAGATCAGCGGAGCAGCCCAAACCAAACTTGTCCCCGTCCTCGTCCTCGTCGTTGTTCGTGACCACGTCGGCGTCGGGCTAACGGCAATGGCCGGGCCGGGTACCCTGACCTTCCATTCCTGTACACCGACGTACCTTTTCCTCCATTCCACACCAAAACCAGACCCGAATTTACGCGCATCTGGGCTCAATCCACGAACGTGCAAATTTCCCTAGTCTCGGGACCATTCGGCTCTCGTTACACTTCTAACATGCCATCCCGAGATCTTCCCTGATTGCCGTGGTCATCCTATAAACATTTGACGCAGTGTCTTTGACTATGCACACCACTTTCTGTCATTCAAGTGATTCTAGCTTGGCTGTGGCGGAAGAGTTGGCATTGGTCCAGGCAATACTCATTTAGAGAACATCATCTGCTCGTGTATACCTATTGGCCGTCTACACTACCCCATGAAGCACCGCATCTAAACCATTTATATAACGTTGAAGGCTATATCTGCTCCTCTCTGCCTATGAGTCAGTTACCCCTGGATTGCTTCTGCTGTTCATTCCTGCTTGCTTCAGGGGCACCAGCGGTCAAACCGGGAGCACACTGCGTTGCGACCCGGGTCGGCGATATTAGTCTCCCTGCATGGCTGGTCTGCATGGGAACGGGTGTCAGACAGTTCATCGTGCCAGCACAAACCGAAACATCCGAGGTCAACATCCTCTTCCTATTCTGTGTTTTGAATCTGAAAAGCAAAGTTGGTCGCAAGATCAACGCTGAATCGGCTCTACGGAATTAGGAAGCACAGGTAACTATCCGAGGTGATTTAACAACCCCTTTCACCACGCTGCCTCCTCCCTCAGGGTTGATTGACGCTCATGCGGGGCTGGATTAAGATGGAGGGATATGTCCGTCGCTCGATCACGATGATGCACGCAGCCACAAACTCCACCCTTTTGACTGGTCATATTGTTAGCACGGTCGTCCTGAACATCACCCTCATTTGCATCTGATAACAAGAAACAGCATCATAGCAGTTGTTCGAGCTTAGCACTGGTTTGACCATACATAGATCACTACACTGCCTCAGCGTGCCTTCGTCGTCCCACCTTGACCGACGACTTGCAACGTTTCCATTCACTCGCATACGCAGACCCTACACATATATCAGTCTTACCGCTCGAAACTTTGGAAAGCAGTGCGTCAAGGCCGCGCTTGCCCTTTGAGCCCCGATCAACAGCGTACCATGCACTTCCTCCCCTCCTTTTTTCGCAAGGATTCAAAAGCGTTGCTCGTCAGCGACATCTTGAGACAGATTACCCAAGAAGATGCCCAGAGCGACAGGGTCAGTCTCTCCCACCCACATTCCGTTCCCCTACGCCCACCATCCCTATCTCACGCCCCAACCACCCCAACCAGGACATCTTCAATGTCGTCGCCATCGGCCAAACAGGCGTCGGCGTCAGCTCCCTTATCAACATGATCACCAACGTCCCCCAAGCACCCGTCTCCACGGACGTCAGCCCCTGCACCAAGTCTTTCACTGCCTACCCCTTCTCGCTCAACGGCCGCTCCTTCCGTCTCATCGACTCACCCGGCTTCGGCTCCTTCAAATGCCCCACATCCGCCATCACCAAAGCCCTGCGCGAACTCGACGCGCAGTTTGGCATCGACCTCGTCGTGAACTGTCTCCGTGGCACGCGCGGCGACGCGAACGCAGGCTACCAAAACTACACCGCGATACGGTCCGCCGTGTCCGACGACGTGCCTATCGTTGCCGTCATCACCGGTCTCGAGCGGTACGGCGAGACGATGGATCATTGGTGGTCGACGAACGAAGCGGATCTCAAAGCGAGGCGCATGGTCTTTGCGGACCATGCGTGCGTGACAACGTTGGATGCCTCGGCGACCCGCGATTCCATCTTTAAAGATAGACTTTCCGAGTCGGAAAAAGCAGCCAAGCGGTTGATCACACGGAATTGTTGGGCTGAGAAGAGGGGCGTCGCAAGAGGTGTTCGTCACGGAGACATGTTTCTGGGAAATTAATGAGACGCGGTGGATATCACTTCGGTTAGTGTCGGTGACTGGCTCGTGCTCAGATTCTTCTAGTGGCGCAGTGCGATAAATGTGATGCAAGACACGGATGCGTGGACAGCTTCGCGCGCCGTAGGATAGAACGTTCGACCGCAATCTCAGGAATGAATCACACCAGTATCAGTCCTTTTACACGTGTAGCTTGTCGTACTTTTGACGTGATTTCATAGCATACCCATACCAAGCCCAATAAAAAGTACGATCCACTCAACGCTAGAATGAGATGTCTATCGCTGCTTTGTTGGTCACTGCTTCCGTCACGTAAAACACTGGGTCCCTTGCCTGGTGACGAGCGATTGACCCATATCTCCCGGAACGACAGATCGGACACGAGGCGACCCTGCAGCTAAGCACGCGAGGGTTCCGTGACGCCGAGAGAGTGGTGATAGTCTTCCAGGGTTTCCCTCACGTTAAATAAAGCCAACGATGCAACCCATAATGACCAAAAAAAGCCTGGTCGACTCCCTTGCTGTGGGGGTATGCGTGATGTCGAGGGGACAAGGGTGGGGAATCAAAAACATGGGTCCCAGAATGGGCCCACCGCAAAGCATGCATGTACACAGCGCAGGTGTGAGGCACGCTTCCCATGAGGCGTCACTTCGTCCCATTGGGAACGCCTGTTAAAAAGGGCCACCAGCCCATGGTTAAGAACGCCGTTGACGAGCTCCAAATTACCCTCACCCAACGACCGCGTGTGTTACTCAAACTCCCCCGTCATGGCGTCGACCAAGTTCTTCGTAACTAGCAGGCTCTTTGGCGAAACCCCTGTATTCAGTCGGTTGCGTGGGTTGAATCTATTTGAAACCAAGTCATCACCACTGCCCATGCCAGTGGACAATGTAAGTCCTCCTCTCAAACACGCATTGTTGGCGTGCCAGAAAGAAAAAGTCTCATTCACACTATTTTTTTTTTTGGAAAAAAGGGTGACCGGGTGCACGTCATTGTCGTATTCGGACGAACTGGCATGGGAATCAGCTCCCTCGTAAATCTGATCCTCGGTCGTGAAGACGCACCATTCAGCACCGACATGCATCCTTGCACATTAGAACCCGCCGCATATAGGGTGGACATCAACGGACATGCGTTCGATATTTATGATATTCCCGGATTCGGGAATGATTATATCCCAGAGAAGACTATCGGAGACCTCTACACAGAGCGTGGTATCGACCTCCTCGTGTACTGCTTGCGGCCGAAGGAAGGCATCGCCAAGAAGATTTACGCCAGCGTTCGATCCGCTGTGCCGGAGAGAGTACCCATGGTCGGCGTCGTCACGGCACTCGAAAAACATGGCGGGTCGATGGAAGACTGGTGGTCAGGACTGAGAAAGAATGGTGAGATGCTGGCATCGAGAGGCCTGAAATTCGTCGACCACGCATGCGTAACGACGCTATCCCGCGAAGACGTGTCGTACAACATGGACTTGTACGAACGACGGTATCAGTCGACGCAGGCCGTCAGGAACCTCATTTGGAGGAATTGCAATGGGACGAAACGGGCCACGTACGTGAAGAATGCGGGATATCTCCCTGACCTACCATACGTCTAACGGTGCTTTGTGTGTACCCCCGGTTTCAATTTCGGTTTATTTTGTATGATTACGATTAGTTGATAGGCAGCGCCTTGGTCGTTCACGTTAGCTCATGAGATCACGATGGCATACCCGGATACTATACCTTTTTCTTGTCTTTTCGACCGCACTTGGCACCTACGCTCGTTTACATAGTCCCCGCTTGTTCGTCGTTCCTTTGACACAAAAATCTTACAGTTGGCTTGAGTGTACCTTTGGCACCATGGCACTACGCAAGTAAGAAGTGTTCAGCATGTTTCCGGTCAGCCATACGGTCCCTGACTAGACAGATTACGATCGTCTGGTATCGCCTTCCGAGCGATCTTTTGAGTGTCGCATTAGAGTAACATCACCAGACACTAGACTGTACAACAAGAGTGAAGTATGAAGTATTACTTTGTGTTTTATTTCGGCTTGTTGACCAAAACAACCAAATGGTGGTCACATGACTCCGGCCTGGAATGTGTTTCCCCACGAGGTGATGCTGATGGCCGACACAATCCCGTTGCGGCTTGCACTAACGCAGCGTGTTGCTTACCACCACCACCACCCACCGCAGCTGTGGCCAGCACAACCCACTCAATGCGCACAGACCAAGGAACGCCATCTCCTACGGTAAATCGGTCCATGTGTTTTACTTTCCCCTCTTGAAACTTACTTTTTAATCAAGGCTTGTGATCCTTACGTGGTCGTCATCTTTGGGCGTACCGGAGTAGGCATCAGTTCCCTCGTAAACCTCATCAGCGGCAGCCCCGTCAGCAAAGTCCATCCAAACGCTAAGACGACCAACCACAGGACCAAATCCCATCTCATAGACCTTCCGGATGCCAATAAGCAATTGCACTTGTATGAAGTGCCTGGATTCGGCGGGCGATCCTCGGACGACGCGGTCCTAGATATGATCCGCCAAATTGAGCGCACCGAGGGGATTGATTTGTTTATATATTGTCTCCGGAAACAAAGGGCGATGGTCATACCCAACATTGGGCACCGCATTCGGAACAGTGTACCCGAACAGAACGTTCCTATAGTCGCCGTCGTCACTGAGCTGGAACGATATGCGTCAGATGGTGGAATGGAGAACTGGTGGACCGAGTACGGTGCGGATGTGGAACGAGAATGTCTTGGGAGGGGTAACAGGTTCGACGGTCACGCGTGCATCACAACGTTGCCTCTGAGAGTGGGAGGGCCTGCAGATGAATTATGGCACCAGTCTAAGGAACAAATTCGAACGCTGATCCTAGGGAAGTGTACGAAACCCAAGAGAGGTGAGTGATGATACGAAAGGAAGGAACCTGACGAGTTGAGTCGTCCATCTGTAGCACCCGAAGTTACTGGGTCTGATTCATCACCTTGTGGCTGCCTGCGCGCGTTGCTCCCCGGTTGAGGTGGTGGTGGGATGAGTGGTAGTCGTCTTCAGGAGAACATTTTTGGCCTTTCATCGTGCATAGGTACAACGTGGACTTGTTGGGTTACTTTTTTTTCTCGTCACATTTACTAGTCCATTTTAGTTTAGAGGAAGAAATTGCTCCGGTAACACAATCGCGTTAGAACCCATAACGAAAGAGCGTAAAAACTTACTATCATATCACCTAAAATGTAACTGGTACCTTGAGTGTAAATTCTGAAAATGCACTTAAGACACTACATTCCTTGTACCCTACAAGCTTGAAAAAATTATCAGAGACACTTTGGTATCCAGTCTAGCTGAGGAACAAAATCTAGGTATAAGTTGGAAGCTATTGTGTTCACAATCCAACAGACAATCATGAGATGTCGAAAAATGGCGACCAGACCACCCCCCGATCCAAGGGATCCTACCAATGAACTTGCGAAATAATGCCTTGAGATTATGGGGCAACACATGAGAGATCTCTGCACCAATTATAAGAGCAAGAAACTTACTGGATGTGTGTGTAGTGCAAGTATATCACATTTCGGAGAAGAGAAATTGTCACGCTCAGACATGAGCGTGACGAGATTCACTCTCCTCTTCGGCATGCGTGGCCGGCTCCACCCAGACCAAATTGCGCTGTGCCTGCCATGACATGCTGAGATTGAACATTTAAGAGTCCGTTGTCGTCAGTCATGTGACCCGAAGTGTCACAACTTTTGCAGTGGAAGTGCAAAACGTCGGAAGTTCTCTGTACCCTTAGAATAAAATACAAAAAATAAAAAAAAATGAAGGGGAGATGTATTAATGTACTCTCCACCCAAACTATAACTCCGAAGAGTGTAACTACTGTTGTTGAAGTGTTAGACCCAAATTACCTTGTTTTTTGCACTTTAGGTGATATGATAGTATTGTAAATTGTGATTCTACGAGTACATCTGTTTTTTGCAAATGTATATTAATCCTCTGTCGAGTGAGTGCCCTCAACCTCGCTGACATTGATGTTAGATCAACCCTGCGAGTTTATGGTGAGCTCTTCCCTATCGGGTTAGCCAACCGCCCAAGGATCAAACATGTTTCAATGTGTCTCTTGATAGAAAGAACCTCTTCATACCAACCGGTTCAAGTGCGCATCAATCCACCTTCTGTACACAGGCTTGCTTAGGTGTTCCCTGCCAGAAACTAATCTCTTTGTGATGGGGAGTGTGCAAGATCTCAAACAATCGTCTCACCTCCTTTTACTTTAGCTACTGCCGGGTCATACGATGCGAGCTCAGATGTCGCCATCCATGAGTGGCTCATTTGTCATCCGCTGCGAACGGGTAATATCTCAAAATAAACCTTCCGCAGCGCGCCGAGACAAATTCTGTCACAAATATTATTCGAGCAAACGCAGCCAGGTGCAAGTTCCTGTTCTGCTACTGCCTTGGAATATTTGATGGTCTCTCAGCTTTCCATCAATGTATTATGTTATGTACTAGTCCCACTGTCTGTATCGCTTATTTCTGTGCGGCGTGGCTGATGCCCGATAGCCTTCTGTGCATCACCAAAATGTGCGAGTTACGATATACCAAGATATCTTACTACAGTCGACTCCCTCTTAACCCATACCCTAGTTAATCCATACTCCCTTCTAACCCATAGCTTTTTGGGTTTCCCAAGTTGGTTTGCAGTGATTTCACACCCTTATCTCATACTTGATACCCATACCTATTTCTGATGGTGATAACCCATATGTTTAAGCTTAATAATACCAAATCAGCTACAACTAGCTTGAATGATCACCAGTGTACCTGTGTAGCTGATGCACTACATTCTGGAACTTATCATATTCCTTGCCTTCTTTTTTGTTTATATATAATCTGTAGTATATATAAGACTGTTATTTCACACTTGAGCACCTAAGTTGATTATCACATACATGACTGAGGTGAGCTATTTGTTCTTTAACCATATACTTGAACCAATTCATACATAGTTTGCTTTACTAGTGTCATGTTATAAGCCTATAACTTAGCTGGATACAACAGAAAGTATGGAACATGGATGGAGTTATTTGAAAGGAGAGCTGATGCAAGTCTTCAAGGGACAATGCTGGAATGAAGAGGGATGCCAAAGGTTACAAGCCCACACTAGGTCAGGTAACAGTGAGATTCAGCTTAGGGACTAACTCCTACAGATAGTGCTACTTACATGTATACTACTAGAGATGGTGCACAGATCATGCTGACTAAGTGCTATATAAGATAAGCCCTCAACCCATGTTAGAGGGTTGAACTATAAGAGGGAATGCCCATAACCCTGGGTTATGGGAAAGTGGTAAGCTGAGTAAATAGAAACAGCCATGAGGCAGAATAGAAGAAGAAGCCTCTAGGTCAACACACATGTTGTGGTAGTAATACAGACAACCTAGATCAAGGTATCATAGGTTAGGACAGGATAATGACAATGAAAGAAACATCTAATTGTATACTAGGGGAAGGAGGGGAAAATAAGGAAGAACCCAGGTAAAGACATGGTCAACATCAGAGACTCTATTGCTAGACCAAGCATAGGGCATCTCCTAGAAAACTGTAACAACTAGTCACACTCCAAGCTAACCCAATTATACCTGAATTCTATGTCTTATGGCAATATTGATGCTCTTAAACAGGGCCTAAAGAAGCTACATGATCAAATTCATGGATGTAGAGACAAGCTTCAAGCTGATCTGAAGGCAAAACATCCAATCTCAAAGGCTAATAAAGAATGACTGGATCATACAGGCAATTTGATTGATGAAGAATATATAGTTGAGAAGTTGGACAAGGCCTCTGATTACAATGCTGCTCTTGAAGAATTAAATGAGAACAAGAAGTCTATTGTGCTAAGGTTAACTGAGCTTGCTAGTGGGCAAGATACAAAAAAGCAAAAATGTATCTTGGATTTTTATCTTTGTGACATAAGATATAGTGATTCCAAAAACCAGCCCAATGTTTAATTTTAATCTAGTATATGAAGTACACTGCAGTTATATGAACAAATTAGACCTTGCTTTGGTGGGATGTATTGTAGTATGAGCCCTTGGCTACACCTTTGCTTTATATATTATATAATTCTGTTCATGTGTTGCCAAGATATGTCCATTATGAAGTGAATGCCTGTTATGAATCCATAAGACCACCCCTAAGTCCCTGGATCATCTTTTCTGATCCTCTAGAAGCCATTTTCGCTCTAAGGTACTTTTATCTAATCTTATCTATAGGGGGGGGGACCAAAACCCAAAATCTTCGCCCATAAATCCTGGACCAATGGGCCGATCCCTTGGCCCCAGCTCTTCCCCCCAACTCATATGCATTTAGAAGCACCCATGGACGCCCTTACCTCCCATAGATTCCATCCCCTTGGTTGCAGATCTCTAGATAACCCCAAGGGTGACTTATGCATCAAACATGCGATCCATTATAACTGGGGCTATGCTGCCACTGCAGCAAGGACACCATATGTATGATCTTCCATTCTACATGCTACTTACATGCCTCCCTATACCCTTTACCATCCAATCACTAGATCTAAGTACAACTCATGTAA